>OX103971.1:84619694-84668812 GCA_944470395.2 Schistosoma turkestanicum | reverse complement strand
GTATTTTGGTTATGCAGCATATTGATACCATGTTTCGGATCAAATTTTACGGAGAATATTATAGAATAGTTCATATTACATCAAATGGTTAGTAAAATTCATGATTTTTAATTTTTTTTTTAAAAAAATAACGCTTTATGTTTATTTCATTTACTATTGAAAGATGGTTAAGTTGACTGTGGTGGTGTTTCGTTCTCTGAGCTGGTTGTTTTGGTTGCGGAGAACGAAACACTACATAGTTAGACCACCATTAGAAATCTAGAAGTGCGTCTCCATGACCAGCATAGGCAGCTAATGAAATCGAAAACCTTCTGTCTCGTTCACGAATAGTGTTAACGTCTAATTGTAATCAGTACACGGTATAGCACAACCTCAGTCAGGGTCTTCGACGTATAACTGTAGAAGCATTCTACTGATCATAGTTAGAAAGTACCATCCAGCGCCTTCAATAAAACTCAACAGTTACCACAACTCTATGATGAAAATGTACATATTCATTCGTATATTCGGTGTGTATGTTCAAAAGACACAATTAAAACAATGTAACGAGTCTTTCGGATAATCAAGTCACACACTGTATTTCAAAGTGTAGTATTTCTCTAATCACTGAAAAATAGATTATGAAATAATCATAATCTAACCTCCGAACCTCCATATTTATTTGTGATTGTTATCATTAGTTTACAATCAAAGTTGAAAAAGTAATTGTGATATCTGAAACATTTGAAATTCCCTTGTTGTGCTTCTTGACAATAAAATACAGTAATTTGGTTTTTAACTTCATTTTAATGACAAAGTGTGTAGAGTTTCTGAATTTTAAATTTATGTTTTGAAATAGTAAACGTAGTAATTGAATATTTGATTTTAATTGTGTGGAGATTTTTGATGATCCAACTGACATAAAGTGTTGCTTATTTTGTAATGGATATTTGTGTATCACAAATCGGACTCGGACTGCAGACCCTTCGGGGCTAATGCCGGGCACAAGCCGGGATAAAGGAAGAGGGTTGAGCATGGTGTTGGCGACCCAAACACACCAAAAAAGCTAATTTGCTAAAATAACGCTAACCAGAACAAATAATTCAAACCATTTAGACTCTGTCCTGGGAATTGGAAGAAGGATTATGACGTCTCATGATGAAAGCCAAGTTCCCTCGGAAGTTACGAGGCCGATGGCATTTCTCACAAACAGAGCAACCATTCTATTCAATACATGGAAAGTTCGAACATTGTGGAGAGTGGAAGACTATTTCAAGTTGCTGCAGATATGAGAAGGTATAACCTGGAGGTGTTTGGAACCAGCGAAACGCATTATACACAGGTAGGACAACTGAGACTTGCTTCAGGGGAACTGTTGTTATACTCTGGTCATGAAGAGGAAAACGCTTCACATACACAAGGAGTTGCACTGATGCTGTCCAAACATGCACAAAAGGCACTGTTGGGATGGGAATCTCATGGACCCAGGATCATTAAAGCATCCTTCAAAACACAGAAACAGGACATTACAATGAACGTCATCCAATGTTATGCACCTACCAATGACTACAATGACGACGTTAAAGATCAATTCTACGAAAGGCTGCAGTCAATCATCGAGAAATGTTCACCAAAGGATTTGACGATTCTTATGGGAGACCTGAATGCCAAGGTTGGAATGGACACACTGGATATGACAGACATCATGGGACGACATGGACTGGGAGAAAGGAACGAAAACGGTGAGAGATTTGCAAACCTATGTGCCTTCAACAAACTGGTCATCGGTGGCACAATATTCCCGCACAAACGCATACACAAAGCTTCATGGATTTCACTGGACCACACTACCAAATAGAACCAAATAGACCATATCTGTATTAATAAAATGTTCAGAATGGCCATGGAGGATGTGAGAATCAAGAGAGAGAAAAAAAGGCAGCAATCAACGTCAGCCGAACAAGAGCGGAAGAAGTTAACGCGCAAACTAAATACACGAAAAAATATGTGGAAGATCAAGCAATGACTGCGGAAAAGGCTGCAAGAGAAGGAAACTTGAGACAATTGTACGAAACAACAAAGAAGCTTGCCGGAAACTATCGTAAACCAGAACGAACAGTGAAAAGTAAGGAAGGGAAAGTAATCAGCAACACTGAAGAACAGCGAAATAGGTGGATAGAGCACTTTAAGGAACTATTGAATCGACCAGCTCCACTGAACACACCCAACATCGAAACAGCATCCACAAACCTCCCAATCGATGTTGGCGCACCTACGATTGAGGAGATCGGTATGGCAGTCGGAAAAATCAAGAGCGGCAAAGCAGCAGGACCAGACAACATTCCAGCAGAGGCAATGAAAGCACGTGTAGAAAGCAACTGTGAAAATAATTTCACATCCTCTTCAAGAAGATTTGGGATGAGGAACAAGTACCATCAGACTTGGAAAGAAGGAATACCTCATCAAAATACCAAAGAAAGGCGATCTCAGCAAGTACTAGAACTACAGAGGCATCACTCTTCCGAAAATTACCAAGAAAAGAATCCTACAGGGTATGTTTAAACAGAAATGAAGGTCTTGGTAGACGCTCGACTTCGAAATTCAACAGGCAGGATTTCGTATGGATCGACTACGAATTGCAACATTATGAATAAATTCGCCATTAGAACACATCACTCCGACGACTAACGAGAAGGCATTCGATAGCGTGGACAGGAAAACACTATGGAGGCTTCTTCGACACTGGCTCTTCCATTACACACAAGAACAAATGCAAGAGAAGGTGACCAGTGTAGCAGCAGACTCAACAGCTTCCCGTCTCCACATACACAAAGGAAAAAGCAGGATTCTCCGATACAACACAACATGTTCCAACCAAATCACTCCTGATGGAGATCCCTCAGAGGACGTTAAATCCTTTACATATCTGGGCAGCATCATCGATAATCAAGGTGGATCCGATGCAGATGTGACGGAGCGGATCTAAAAAGCAAGGGCCGCATTTGTACATCTGAACAACACCTGAAACTCAAAACAACTGTCAACAGTCACCGGAATCAGAATTTTCATTACAACTGTCAAGACAGTTCTACAGTATGGGGTGGAAACTTGGAGAACAACGATAGCCACCATCCAGAAGATACACGTGTTCATTAACAGTTGTCAACGCAAAATACCTCAGAACCGTCTGCAAGACACCATCAGCAACAACCTACTGTGGGAGAGAAGAAGCCAGATTCCAGCGTAGGAGGAAATCAGGAAGAATTGATGGTCGATGGCCTATGTTCCATTGGGAATAACAGGCGTACGGAAGTAGTGTGTAGTGTCACAAATCGTAACACTTGAAAAATGAATCATTTTAGTAACCGAACTGTATACATTATAACAGATACTTATCGGTAGTTGACACAAACTATTTTGAGTGGTTAACAAAAACTGTTTCAGTTAACTTTTCATAATGACAACTGTTTCAGCGTAATGGCAAAAGTAGGTATTCTTCATGTCACATTCAACTGAATCCAAGTGACAGAATAAGTTCTGCAGTAAGTAGTTTAAGTGATTTAACAAAACGGTTTTAATTTAAACTAGGAGAAGTGGATGAGTAGCTAGTAGTTAAAATACGCAGGACTCGTGTTCGGTCCTACTTAGAACTCACTAGCTCATTGTATCTACATCACAGAGTCGATAGTCTATCCAAGATGTGAAGGCAACATCAGGGCAATCTACACAGGATCGATCAATTGCAGCTGTGAACATCAATGAGCAACATTCATCCAACCAGCACAGATGTCACTTCAGTGAAATAATATCACCTCATTTGTGTAATCATTGGTTTCAAACGATTGTTGTGTATCGGTAGAGCAATATACTCGATATTTGTACATTTTTTTCCGTAGAAAATACACACATAGTCAGAAACGAACTGTTCTCGTCTATTACATAATAATCATTCTTCAAAATTCAATAAAAAATATTTTGAAAAATTTGGTCACCGTCAGAATTCAAACAAATGAAAACTTTTTAATGAGATCAAAGTAAAACATGTCTCAGACCGAAATCAACCTTCTTATTGAATGAAATTCCTTTTAATTTATTTAAAAAAATATTTTCTTTTTTTCAAAAGATTTTTAAACCAATTTTTAAAATGCAAAAAATAGTTTTGAATAATTTGTAAATACCATAATGTTGGTTGACCTGATTTCGAGAAATCGTTCATACAAATAGACATGAGAATAAAGAGTGTACAAGCAAAGGGAAGCGAAGCGAACTGCAAAAAGCCAGAGAGCCAACTCAACGTGATGAAGTACGACCAAGTATTTATAGTCAGACAAAAATAATCTATCATTTTTAGACCACCATTCGAAACCTGAAAGCACTGGACGGCCGTTTCATCCTGGTTTGGGACTCATCAGTAGCAGTGCACATCCACGACTCCTGCACCTCACAGTAACTACCAAAGACAAATGGGTGAGGTCGCGCATAATCCGTAGATCAATCAGAGTTAGATATTAACACCGTTGGATGCTGGAACAGTGGTCCGGTGGTTAGGCGTTCTCGCACAATACCGAAGGTCACGGGTTCGAATCCTGCGAGATGGCAGGAGTTGTGGATGCGCACTGCCATTGATGGGTCCCATAGCAGGACGAAACGGCCGTCCAATGCTTCCAGGTTTCTAATGGTGGTCTAACAATGATCGATTGATGATTTCAAATGTGTAAAAACATAAACCTCTAAAACTCTGCCCCGGAAAAATAATCTAGAGATGTGATAATCAAGGTTAGCATTGCACAAACAAACTGAAATGAAACTACCAAGCATGTGAGTGAATCATGGACAAAGTCGAAAAGCGAGTGAATCATAACTTGAGAAGAATGGATTGAGACCAGGCCCTGTACACACACTACAAATTCTTAATCAATAACAGTTAAATTTCAAATGCATTTACATAGTCGGTGATGTTTGACGACAATTTCATAACTTATTATTAATGCATTTTCAGATGAAATATGTGTTAACATTGATAAAACGTTTCTTTCTAATCTCAATTCAAGGTGTTATAACGATCGGTAACTCAAAAACTGATAAATCACATGGAAGGATCAAAGTATTCTATGGAGTTGAGACCGCGAGTCGTATACAAACACTTCATACAAGTGAGATGAATTATGTTTTATTTAACTTCCTTTCTTACGCCTGTTATCCCTAATAGAATATAGGCCAATGACAAACATTCTCCAGCCTACTCTGTCATGGGATTTCCTTTCCACTTCTGTCCAGTTGTTGTTCATTCTTTTCATATCTGTCTCCACTGTTCGGATTAATCTGTGTTTTGGTCTTCACCTTTTCTTTTGACCTTGAGTGTTCCAACTGTGGGCTTGTCTTGTGTGCTCTGTCTACCTTGAACACTTTTTCCTGATTTCTTCCTCCACTGGAATCTCGTTTGTTCTCACTCATAGCAGGTTTTTGCTGATATTGTCTGATCAACGGATCCGAAATATATTACGTAGACAACTGTTACTAAACACTCGTACGTTGTGGATGATGGCTTTCGTGGTTTTACATGTTTCCACCCGCACCGAATGGAACTGTCTTGATGTTTGCAAAACACCAGGTCTTCAAAATGCATTTGACCATCAGGAGAAAGAGAAAGGGTGAGAGTAAGCAACCTTGCCGGACATCGGTCTTCATTTGGAACGAGTTCATGAGCTATCCTCCATGCACGATTTCGCATTTTAATGAACCATAAGAATTCCGCATGATGTTGACAATTTTCTGAGGGACACCATAGTATCGAATAAGCCTCCATAGTATTGTCCTGTCCACGCTATCAAACTCTTCCGCGTAATCATTGAAGCTGAGGTAGAGTGGTGAATACTATTCAATTGATTGTTCCAAAATGATCCACAGTGTGAGGATTTGGTCGCTACATGACTGATTTTCATGGAATCCAGCCTGTTGATCTGGAGGTTGAGCGTATTTCACTTTCATTTCGGTCATTACTAAGTGATGATCTGAAGCTATGTCAGCTCTTCCTTTAGTTCTCACATCCTCCATTGTCCTTCTGAACCTATTATCGATGCAGATTCAGTGATTGATTTGGTTCTTGGCACTATGATCCAGTGAAATGCACGTCGCTTCGTGTATTTGTTTATGTGAGAATATTGTACCGCTTATCACCAGTTTGTTGAAGGCACAAAGTTTTGCGAATCCTTATCCATTTCGTGCTTTTCTCCCAGTTCACACACTAACATTGGCAGTTAAGTCTGCCTTCAGGATAACCAACTCCTTTGTTGGGTATTTTTTTCTCAGCGACTCACTGCAACATTCAAAAGAATTAATCTTTAACGTACTCATTGTGATCGTTGGTAGGTGCATAACATTGGATGACGTTCATCGTAATGCTCTATTTCTCTGTTTTGAAGGATGCTTTAATGATGATGGGTCGATGTAATCCTCATCCTATCATAGGCATTTTGTGCTTTTACGCATAAAATCAGTGCTCCAGGCGGATATGTTTTTCACAATTTTACTACCCAATAATCAGATGCAATTTTGTTACATTTGTAGACGCATTTCTTGCAATAAGATGGTCCGATCTTCGAGTTTATAATGAAGGCGGAAAAGAAATTACGAAAGAACGTGGTATGCAATAGCTTTCAGTTCACTGAATTATCTAAAATACATCTATATATCTGTGTGTGTATGCATAATACGAAGCTTTGGTAATACATGTGACATGTGAAGGTTTCAACCCAGTTAACGCCTCTTCATCAGTGAACATCGGTAAAATCTTGAAGATAAAGTTCACAGTTCAAACCGAATAACACTCAGTTTCATTGTTTTTCACTTTAGGTTACTTACTTACTTACGCCTGTCACCCCCCGATGGAGCAAAGACCGCCCACATGTTTTCTCCAACCAACTCTCTCCTGGGCTACCGTTTCTAGTTCTCGCCAGTTTTTATTCATTCTTCTCATGTCTTTCTCTATTTCTCGGCGTAATTATGTCCGCTAGTCTTCCTCTTTTCCTGTGGTTATTCATCATTTATTTTGTCCCAAATAAATTATCCTTCTTTAAACTGTTACATTTACACATTCCACATAAAAAAGACCAACACTATTTTAATTTTCAGGCTAAATGTATATCATCAATCAATCCTTGTTAGACCACCATTAGAAACCTGAAAGCACTGGACGGCCGTTTATTCCTGGTATGTGACTCATCAGGCCGGCACATTGTTCCGATGGTTAGGCGTTCGCACACAACGCTGAAGGTCACGGGTTCGAATCCTGCGGGGTGCAGGAGTCGTAGATGCACACTGCCACTGATAAGTCCCATACCAGGACGAAACGGCCGTCCAGTACTTCCAGGTTTCTAACGGTGGTCTAACAATGATTGATTGATTGATGATTTCAAATGTGTAAAAACACAAACCTGCATAACTCTGCCCGAAATTAAATGTATATCAATCACATAATTGATGTCAATGCCTTGAATGTCATAAAATTGAAAATTGGACTTTCTGATCATTTGAAAGGATGTGTTGAGAAGTTCAATCAATCTCCTGTTGACTTTGTTTTTATTGATTGTAGCTGTTGAGAAGTCAATGATGCCTTGATAACTTTGTTTTTCATATGAGCATTGATGAATCAATGTTCTGTTGTTTTCAGCACAAATAACATGCACATTACATGCTAATGGGAATATATCGATTTTCTTTGAAAACGTAAGTTAACTGAGTATTACAAGCTTCTGTCACCTTTATTCATAATAATAATAATAATAATAATAATAATAATAATAATAATAATAGTAATAATCATAGTTTCAGTTTAGCAACAACAGGAAACTGAGTTATCTGTGTTAGTCTGTCAGTTGATTCAACTTTCTCTATTCAATGCATCAATAGATGAAACTTGTTGAAGGTAGTGAGTTGGATTCGTAGATAATTGATTGAGAAGGTTGATGGTCAGCTGACAAGTGATTTGTTCTAGGCCTGTGAACTGTGAACATTGATTGAGAGATCCGTGGATCCTATTTCGATGTTGGGTCGGTTGAGTGCTCCTTAAAATTCTCTACCTACCAGTGGCACTGTTCTTCATTGCTTCTGATTACTGTGCCTTCCTTGATTTCACTGTTCGTCCTGGTCTACGATATTTTCAAGAGAGCTGCTTTGTAACATCACACAATTGTCTCAAGTTTCCTTCTCTTCCAGCCTTTTCCGCCATCGTTGAAACATCTTCCTCATGTTTACGTGCGTCATCTTTGGTGCTCCTCTTCACTTGCTTGTTTGCTTCCGTATGTTTAGCTTGTGAATTGACCTTTTCTGCTCCCGTTCGGTTGGTGCGGAATGCTGTCTTTCTGATACCGCTTTCCAAAAGATTAACTCAGAGTATCCGTAGAAATCTATTCAATTTGACGGTGATTCTTGTGGCCCAACTTTGGCGTTTATTTCTGCCATCAGAATAATCAAGTACTTTGTTGGAGAATGCTTACTAGTTGACTGCAGCCTCTCGTAGAATTGATCTCAAGCGTCTTCATTGTAATCGTTGGTAGGCACATAGCATCGGATGACGTTCACTGTAATCCCCTCTTACCCTGTTCCCAACTGTGCTTCGATGATCCCTATTAGTGCCTTTTCTAACTGTATGGATAGCATCAGTGCAACTGCTTATCTATGTGAGGCATTTTCTTCTCCAGCAGCTCTCCTGATGCAGTTTTCAGTGGTCCAACCTGTGTCCAATGCGTTTCACTGATTTCAGGCAGCTCCAGGTTGTGTCTTTTCATCTCTTCAGCAATTCGGAATATTCTCCCGGTCTCTCACATTGTACGAACACTCAGTGTACCTAAAAGAATGGTTACCCTGTTTGTAAAAATGGGTATCTGCCTCGTGACTCCCGAAGTAACTCGGCTTTCATCATGAGAGCTCATAACTCTTCTGAAAGAAGACCTTTTGACTCCCGGGGCAGAGATAAAATGGTTTTTTTTCAGCGAGTTAGTTTTCGACAGGATGGATTTGCCAACCCCGCACTTAACTATCTTCCTTAATCCGGGCTTACGACAGGCAGTAACCCCAGATAGCCTACAGGCGGAGTTAACTAGTAGTATAGTAGTAATAATAATAATAGTAACAATCACGTTTAAATTATTAGCTGTAATCTTCTGTTCAATTCAACCTCATCCTTATCACCAAAGTATTACAGAATTTAAGTTTATAAAAACTGATAAACTCTACACTGTGAAAGTGTCTTATCATGAGAGGGATTTATGCTAGATGAATATGTCTTATATCCTTTCATTTCAGTATAATTTAGCTAAAGTTTAGACTAAAATCATTTGAAAATCATTATTAATAACAAACAATAAACCTAATTTTACATACAAATAAACGCTAACAGTATTGATTACATAAATCGATAAATATTCTTCGGCTCAATCATGATTCAACCATCCTTAGATCAGTCCTAGTACCAAACTAATTAGAAGTGAGCATGCACGATCTCCATGAGGAGATTTTCAGAGTTTTAATGAGAAATCATTACCAATGGAGTTCAACCCCGTTGGGTGTAGGCAGTAACTAACGAAGATAAATGGGTGAAGTTGTTCGAATCCTTAGATTGAACGAGTTCGACATTAACACATCTAGATGCCACTTGCTCAGTAGTCCATGGGTTCAGCGTTCGCGCAGAAGACTGAAAGTCTTGAGTAGAATTCACGCGTCTGTTTCATCCAACTTGAGACTCGTCAGCTGGATATACTGCATTGTAGTGACACTGTTCTTCATAAGTGTTAGGATTTACTTACTTACTTACTTACTTACTTACTTACTTACTCCTACTTATCCCCCTAATAGAGAATAGGACTGTCTAACAGCATTGTGTCACTAAATCAAATAATCGTTCATATATCTTTTTATTCTTTATATTAGATATATATATATATATTCGAATTTTCCAGATTACCAATTGAAATAATTAGCGATCAGACACAAAAATCTGTGGCCCAATATGCTAATCTATTACCCAATGCAAAATTCAAAGTGATTGAATTGCTTTCAGTCATTTCATTTATTGCTAACGATGTGAATTTAATTAAACATTTACAAGCAAGCTTCATGATGTCAATCCTTGTGCTCCATTTTGATTGTGTGTTTTACTATCTATGAATATGGTTTTCTATTTTCCATGTTTATCGGGTTTTGGCATTAACTGGTTTAGAAGACTTCCTAGTTACATGTCCCATAACCCTTGATTGCAAACATGTAAACTGATGAATGCGGTGGGATGTGATGGAGTGATGGAATCCGCGACCAGTTTAGGAGGATAGTATGTCTTTATTGATGGCTGCTTTTAGTCCGTGTTTCAAAATCACAGTGTTTGATTTCCCATGTTAACGATAGACAGATTTAAACACTCCTTTTCTCAGTTTGTTCAATATGCATAGTGGAAATACATCAAAATATTTTATACGATCAACTACGTCTTCGCATTGTTTGATCGAAATGTTTTTGAAATGTGACTATTTGCTTTAAATCTACGATAAATGTTTGTAGGATATATGAAAGGATATTCATAGATAATAACCCATACTAATTGAAATTGTCATGGAAATGACATCAGCACAGATTGTAAAATGTTATATTTCAGTAGGATTGAAAGAATCCCCTTAGTTTATAAACATCTTAGCTATTCAGCAATTCAAATGGCTTTCGTACATACCATCGAACTCAATATGTAGTCGCTTTGAATCGACTCAGATAAATTTAAAACTTTAATATACAGCCTAGAATATTGTTCTATTCATTCATATTTTAAAATAATCTTTCTTCCTCTCTATCTCTTCTGTTTTCAAAATTCATCAATCAATGTTTATTCCATCTTTTTGGATGAGTTAACTTCTATCAGATTTTCTAAATACTACGTTTAATGCATAACAAAGCAATTTTACTGACGACGGTAAAATGACTCAATGTGACATGTGATTGATGAATTCGATTACTTACTTACTTACTTACGCCTGTTACCCCCAATGGAGCATAGGCCGCTCACTAGTTTTCTGCGACCAACTCTGTCCTGGGCTTCCCTCTCTAGTTCTGTCCAATTTTCGTTCATTCCTCTCATATCTTTCTCTATTTCTCGTCGTAATGTGTTCCGTGGCCTTCCTCTTTTCCTTTTGCCTTGAGGGTTCCATGTGAGGGCTTGTCTAGTGACGCAGTTGGGTGCTTTTCGTAGTGTATGTCCTATCCACTTCCGCCGCTTCTTCCTGATTTCCTCCTCCACTGGAATCTGACTTCTTCTCTCCCACAGTTCGTTGTTGCTGATGGTGTCTGGCCAACGAATACGAAGTATTTTGCGTAGACAACTGTTAATAAACACTTGTATCTTCTGAATGATGGCTTTGGTAGTTCTCCATGTTTCCGCTCCATACAGTAGAACTGTCTTGACATTTGTATTGAAAATGCTGATTTTGGTTTTGTTTGAAAGTTGTTTGGAGTTTTTTCAAACTGTGGAAATGCAGCCCTCGCTTTGCCAATCCGCGTCCTCACATCTGCGTCCGATCCACCTTTCTCGTCGATGACGCTGCCAAGATATGTGAAGGTGTTAACGTCCTCCAAGGTATCTCCATCAAGCGTGATTCGGTTGGTGCATGTTGTGTTGCATCGGAGAATTTTGCTCTTTCCTTTATGTATGTTGAGACCTACTGCTGCAGAGGCTGCTGCTACACTGGTCGTCTTCTCTTGCATTTGTTGTTGAGTGTGCGATAGAAGAGCCAGGTCATCTGCTAAGTGCAGATCGTCCAGCTGCGTCCTAACTTCTCTACTTCTACAGATGTTGACGTCTTCATAATCCAGTCGATGACCAGGAGAAAGAGAAAGGGTGAGAGTAAGCAACCTTGCCTGACACCGGTCTTCACCTCAAAAGAGTCTGTCAGCTGACCTCCGTGCACGATTTTGCAGTTGAATCCATCATAAGAATTCCGTATGATGTTGACTATTTTCTCAGGCACACCGTAGTGTCGAAGAAGCCTCCACAGTGTTTTCCTATCCACGCTATCGAATGCTTTCTCGTAGTCGATGAAGTTGATGTAGAGTGTGAGTTCCATTCAACTGATTGTTCCACAATGATCCGTAATGTAGCAATTTGGTCAGTACACGATCGATTCTTACGAAATCCGGCCTGTTGATCTCGAAGTTGGGCGTCTACGAAGTCCTTCATTGTGAAGGGGGTTTGTTCTCTGAGATGGTTGTTTTGGTTGTGGAGCTTTCATTGTTCTTCTGAACAACATCATCAGCACGAAACTTCAGATAGAAGTGAAGCATTAGAATTTCTCCACGTTTGACCTGTAGCTTGTTCTACTAACCTCGATCTTGATTGGTTGTTGTTGACCTTTGGCCTGTCGTTGTTTGCAACTATGTTTTGATTGCCTCCCTCTTTTGATCTGTTTCTTGATCTAGTGTCACCTATGATTTTCCTGATTGGTTGATAAGTTGGGTCAATGTCGACGTGTTTGTTGATTGACCTGATTGCCAAGCTTCTAAAGATTCTCTAGTGTTCTTTGTGCTCCCCCGTACCAGTGTTTCTACATTGTTCCAATCGAATGTATGTCCATAATTGTCGGTGTGTGTTGAAATAAGCGAAGCGTTGTCGTGGCGTTTAACTGGTAATTGGTATTCAAGTAAACGAAGCTGAAAAAACCGTCCCCTTTGTCCTATGCAGTGTTTTTCACGGTTTGAGCAATTTATTTTGTAGATGATATTTGGTTTTTCTTCCTCTGTCATTTTATCCTTTGGTCTACATAGGACTGATTGAAGTGATTCTGTTGGTTTATGTGCCACACCTATTTCAAATGGTTTCAGTAGTCGTACTGTATGCTGCAATATGTCTTGTATGTATGGTAAGATGATCCATTTATTGGTTCCTGTACTTGATTTCGCTTCTGTTGATGATTTCGTTTGATGTTTTTTCGATGAAGTTGCGTGGATAGCCGTTCTTTTGGAAGATAGTCACAAGGTGTTTTTCCTCGTTTTTTAATGCTTCGTATGTGCTGCAGTGTGTCTTTGCTCTCTTGAACAAAGTTTGTATGCAGTTGATTTTGTGAGTTCTTGAGTTGTTGCTGTCGTAGTTGAGGATCACGTCTGTGTGGGTGGGTTTCTGAAATACTTGAGTTTCCAGTTTTTCTGCGTTAGTTTTGGTGGTTAGTACATCCAGGACTGTTGTTTGATTCCTTTTCCATCGTGAATTTAATGTCATCGAAGACGTTGTTGATCTGATTGTAGATGTTCTCCAGCTCATTCTTTTTTATGATGACGAATGTGTCGTCTACACAGCGAACCCACATTTTGGCTTGATCACTGGTAAAGTCGACGCTTCTAGTCTCTGCATTACCCCTTCCACGATGAGTCATGATACTGGTGACCCCTTTGGTGTTCCTTTTTGTCTGTTCGTAGACTCTGTTGTTGAACTGAAGATATGTTGTTAAGCATAGGTCGATGAGTTCAAGCAAACTTTGACTCTGAAGCTTTGTATATTTGTGTAGATTTGTGTCGTTGGTGAGGAGCAGAGAAAGAGTTTCTTTGGCTAAGCTTGGTTCTATTGAGGTAAATAAGGCTGTTACGTCGAAGGATATCATCATTTCGTCGTTGTCAATTTGAATCCTCTTGAGTTTATCCAAGAATTCTGTGGCAGACTTAATGGAGTAGTTGGATTCATCCACCAGATGTTTTAATATCCTTGAGATCTCTCTTGATAAGTTGTAGGTCGGGGTTCCGGGGAGGGATACAATAGGACGTAGTGGGATGTTAGGTTTGTGGAGTTTTGGCCTACCGTAGAATCGTGGAATTGTTGGTCCATTGGATTTCATTCTCCATTGATCTTGTTTTGATATTTGTCCTGTTTTGACAAGCCTATTTAGAGTCCTTGAGATTTGATTGTCCAACTTTTTTATGGGGTTTGTGTCGACTGGTTTATATACGCTTCTGTCCTGAAGTAGCTCCTCGGCTTTCTTGATATATTCCTCCTTGTCCATGATTACTGTTGTGCGTCCTTTGTCCGCTGGAACTATGACTATATCTTCCCTGGTTTTGAGTTTCTTCAGAGCTTTTCGTTGTTGTGCTGTTAGTTGGTTGTTGTCTCTCTTCCGTCGAGTTAGTTGTACTATGGTTTGTCTTATTTCTTGTTGAGTTTCTTCACTTACTCCTGCCGTTTGGAGCGATGACTCTAATGCCGCGAAGAATTCCAGTTTGGAAGCATCCTTCGTGTTGTAGTTTAATCCTTTTTGGAGCAGTTGTACTTCTGTTGTCGTTAGATGTTGCTTCGATAGGTTGACCACACAACTGTTTGCGTTTCCTTCTGTGGCTGGCTTTGAAATCTTGATTAGTTTGTCTTTGAGGATGCTTCATCTTTGTTCTCTGTGTCGTCTGCTTGACAGTTCAATCGCCGTTGTCAACGTTGTTAAGTGTTCTGATGTAAGTATTCCTTCTAGTTTTCTTTTTGTTCATCCATGTTGTGTTGGTATTTGTGGATCCTGTAGTGTGCGTCGGTGATCATTAATTGTACCATATGTCTCCCACTTTGCTCCGCTATTCGCCATCCCATTGGGCAGTTGATTGGTGGTCTATATCTGACACTTGTTGGCAGAACATGCTGACGAAGACATTCGTGGAGAAAAAACAGTTGTTCTCGAGTGGAAGCCTGCCTGAAGTTCGTGCTGATGATGTTGTTCAGAAGAACAATGAAAGCTCCACAACCAAAACAACCAGCTCAGAGAACAAAACACCTTCACAATCATCCACCTGAGCTACAAGTTTTCTCCACCGTCCTTCATTCTGTTTAACAATACCCTGTTGAAGACTTTGCCTGGTATTGAAAGAAGAGTGATGCCTCTGTAGTTCTCACACTTGCTGAGATCGCCTTTCTTTGGTATTTTGATGAGGTATCCTTCTTTCCAATCTGATGGTACTTGTTCCTCATCCCAAATCTTCTTGAAGAGGATGTGAAATATTTTCTCAGTTGCTTATACATCTGCTTTCATTGCCTCTGCTGGAATGTTGTCTGGTCCTGCTGCTTTGCCGCTCTTGATTTGTCTGATGGCTATACTGATCTCCTCAATCGTAGGTGCGCCAATATTAATTGGGAGGTCCTTGGATGCTGCTTCGATGTTTGGTGGGTTCAGTGGAGCTGGTCGATTCAATAGTTCCTTAAAGTGCTCCACCCACCTATTTCGCTGTTCGTCAGTGTTGCTGATTATTTTCCCTTCCTTGCTTTTCACTGGTCGTTCTGGTTTACGATAGTCCCCGGCGAGCTTCTTTGTAGTTTCGTACAATTGTCTCAAGTTTCCTTCTCTTGCAGCCTTTTCCGCCGTCATTGCTAGATCTTCCACATATTTTCGTTTGTCAGCTCTGATGCTCTTCTTCACTTCCCTGTTTGCTTCTGTATACTCGGCTTGCGCCTTAACTTTCTCTGCTCTTGTTCGGCTGACATTCACTGCTGCCTTCTTGTTCCTCCTTTCTTGAATTTTTTCAAGAGTACCAACAGAGATCCATTCCTTGTGATGGTGCTTCTTGCGACCAAGGACCTCCTGACATGTTGAAGTGATTGCCTCCTTAATCCCTTTCCAATTGTTCTCCAATGTTGCTTCCTCTCCATTGAGTAGATCCTGAAAGGCCTGGAACCTATTGGTGAGGGCTATCTTGAATTCGTTGAGTTTTACGGTATCCCGAAGAAAGGCTGTATTAAACTTGTGTGATGTTGTCTGCCCCGTTGTCCAGTGCTTCTTTAGCTTCAATCTCATTTTGGCGATCAGCAAGTGGTGATCTGAAGCTATATCAGCTCCTCTCTTGGTTCTCACATCCTCCATGGCCATTCTGAACTTTTTGTTGATACAGATATGGTCAATTTGGTTTTGAGTACTGTGATCCGGTGAAATCCATGTAGCTTTGTGTATGCGTTTGTGCGGGAATATTGTGCCACCGATGACCAGTTTGTTGAAGGCACATAGGTTTGCAAATCTCTCACCGTTTTCGTTCCTTTCTCCCAGTCCATGTCGTCCCATGATGTCTTCATATCCAGTGTTGTCCATTCCAACCTTGGCATTCAGGTCTCCCATAAGAATCGTCAAATCCTTTGGTGAACATTTATCAACGATTGACTGCAGCCTTTCGTAGAATTGATCTTTAACGTCGTCATTGTAGTCGTTGGTAGGTGCATAACATTGGATGACGTTCATTGTAATGTCCTCTTTCTTTGTTTTGAAGGATGCTTTAATGATCCTGGGTCCATGAGATTCCCATCCTATTAGTGCCTTTTGTGCATGTTTGGACAGCATCAGTGCAACTCCTTGTGTATGTGAAGCATTTTCCTCTTCATGACCAGAGTATAACAGCAGTTCCCCTGAAGCTAGTCTCAGTTGTCCGACTTGTGTCCAATGTGTTTCACTGATTCCAAGCACCTCGAGGTTGTATCGTTTCATTTCTGCCGCAACTTGAAATAGTCTTCCAGTCTCCCACAATGTACGAACGTTCCATGTACCTAAAAAAATGGTTGCTGTGGTTGTCATAAGAGGCATTGGCCCCGTGACTTCCGAGGGAACTCGGCTTTCATCACGTGACGTCATAATTCTTCTTCCAACTCCCAGGGCAGAGTTAAAATGGTTTGAATTATTTTTTCTGGTTAGCGTTTTTTTGGCAAGTTAGATTTCAACGGAATGGGGTCGCCAACCCCATGTCCAACCCTCCTCCTTTATCGGGGCTTGGGACCGGCAGTAGCCCCTAAGGTTCTACTGGCGGAGTTATGAATTCGATTAGGGATATGAATACTTCACATATTGTTAACTATCAATGAACGTAGAAAATATCACCAATGTGTTACTTTTTATTTACTCTGGATCGAGATTGTAAACTGGTTTAGCTAAAGTTTCACATTCAACTTGTCTAGAGAGAATAAAAGGACGGATTGCTTGTTACCATTGTAGGATTTAATTTGTCCTACAGATGAACTTCTAGAACTATAAACGCAATCAATATTGGCGAGCACAGAGTCTATGGGAAAGCTATAGTTAGAAGAAGATCAACTTTGCTTGAAACTTTATCTGTTTCTAAATATAAAAACAATTAGATTAGTACAATAAATAAGGAAATTACAATTGTCAAGTAAGACGAGCAAACGTACCGACCAATATAGCGTGTCTTATGCTAATGAGTACAGTTATGAGTCACATCAATATAATAACAAGAATAACAATCAGTTTGTAAGTCATTTACAACAAAGAAAGTTTACAGACACTTCAGGTCAGATCACCTGGTGGGCGCATAAACCACAATCTGATTGGTTAGTTATGGCATAACTACAGGTAGTTATAAAATAACTAACATCCATCCATTAAGTAGAAACCAGTATTCTGATTGATGGTTAATTAGTCCTCTCAATCAAAAGAACTAACTGTCCATGAGTTTTAAAGTAATCTGTAGTTATTTTTTGCATGAATTCTCTCTTTAAATTCGAACAATGCATTACTTAAACACATTCTTTTGTTTGGTTAAATTTTCTTCAGATTACGAGTATATACCTACATTCAAAAAAAGTTTGATACAAGTGCCAGCATCTTTAATAAAATCGAATACTTTGATGGTATTCGTACCAGATCCAAGTAAGTTGTTATTATCCCTGGATGACTGTGGTGATTGTTGAGTTTCACTGAACAGCTGAACCGTCATTGATAAATTGGATGCACTGGACCACTCTTTTATCCTGGTGAGGAACCGTAACTAGAAACAGCTTAATCAATGACGGATGTATGATCGTTACTCATTGTAGTCAAATGAAAATGATCTCACAATGTCGTGGATTGATTAAAGTTAAACATTTACACCGTTGAATAGCGAACGCTTGGTCGAAAGCTTAAGACTTCGTTGCAAGACTGTAGACATTGGATTCGAATTCCGTTTGTAGGGTCTGACACTGGATTGCATTTGACAGAGTGAAGGTCATCCATAACCAGTCGTGACAAAGGTCAACAGGACATGCTGGGGGGAAAGAGTCATATGTTGGAAAATTCAAATACTTCATTCCTTCTTGAAGTTGATGCTGACGAAGTTATTGTTCAGAAGAACAATGAAATCTCCACCACTAAAATCACCCAGTTGGAGAAAACCAATCTGAACCATAAGTTTAACTGTCTTCGATAATTTTGTCAAATGTTTCCACTTCACTAGTGATTATCACATGAAAAATTACCGTACAAATACAATTGTGCAACTCAACAAAATGATATCATCGATAAGGAAGACTTTCTTTTGCTTTTACTCTTGTGAATAAACTAAGATTGGAATTTAACAGCAAAAACAACGTGTACAACAAAATGTCGACAACAATGTAAGCGCACAATGATAACTCCCATTCTGAGCATGAAGAATTACAGATTCATGCAATCGATATGTATACATCTAACCCTTCAGCAATTACTTTGAAACGAACAGTGTGATACAACTGTTATTAGGGCATCGGTTGAATCAGAGATGGCACAGAGTTTCTTTTTGAGTTGCTAGTCTGTAAACGAAGCAAACGTTTTATGATTGTTCTACCTTGAAGCTCAAATATTTCATAGCGTAAATAACTTGCAATAATTAGAATTGTGGAGATGTTTTTAGTATTTTGGTATTTAATGAAGCCGTTTACACTATTCACTGATTGTGATCAAAATATTTGGCAACATATTTCTCTTTTCTGCTCAGACTTATGACTGTCTATTAAGTGACAGCAGAAAAAACAATCATAGTTTACGGTTAATTTCAAAATTATGTAAATAGTCTGTAAATTTACAGACTATTTACATAATTTTGAAATTAACCGTAAACTATGATTGTTTTTTCTGCTGTCACTTAATAGACAGTCATAAGTCTGAGCAGAAAAGAGAACTATGTTGCCAAATATTTTGATCACAATGAATGAATAGTGAAAACAGCTTCACGAAATACCAAAATACTAAAAAAATCTCCACAATTCTAATTCTTACAAGTTATTTACACTATGAAATATTTGAGCTTCAAGGTAGAACAATCATAAAACGTTTGCTTCGTTTACAGACTAGCAACTCAAAACGAAACTCTATGCCATTTCTGATTCAACCAATGCCTTAATAACAGTTGTATCAAACTGTTCGTTTCAAAGTAATTGCTGAAGGGTTAGATGTATACATATCTGAATCTGTAATTTGTCATGCTCAGAATGGGAGTTATCATTGCGCGCTTACATTATTGTCAACTTTTTGTTGTACACGTTCGTTTTGCTGTTAAATTTCAAACTTAGTTTATTTGCAAGAGCAAAAGCAAAGGAAAGTTTTCCTTATCGATGATATCATTTTGTTGAGTTGTACAATTGTATTTGTACGGTAATTTTTCATGTGATAATCAATAGTGAAGTGGAAAAGTTTTACAAAATTATCAAAGGCAGTTAAACTTATGGTGCAGATTGGTTTTCTCCAGCTGGGTGATTTAAGTGGTGGAGATTTCAATGTTCTTCTGAACAGTAACTTCATCAGTATCAACTTCAAGTAGAAGTGAAGTATTCGAATTTTCCAACATATTACTCTTTCCCCCCAGCATGTCCTGTTGACCTTCGTCATGAAAGGTTATGGATGACCTTCACCCTGTCAAATTCGATCCAGTGTCAGACCCCACAAGCGGAATTCGAATCCAATGTCTACACAGTCTTGCAACGAAGTCTTAAGCTTTCGACCACGCGCTCGGTATTCAACGGTGTAAACTTTTGACTACAATCAATCCACGACATTGTGAGATCATTATTATCTGACTTTAGTGAATAATGATCTCACATCCAACATGAATTAAGCTGCACTAGTCACGGTTCCTCACAAGGATAAAAGAGTGGTACAGTGCATCCAATTTATCAATGAAGGTTCAGCATTTCAATGAAACTCAACAATCACCACAATCATCTACGGATAATAACAACTTACTTGGATCTGGTACGAATACCATCAAAGTATTCGATTTTATTAAAGATCCAGGAGTTCGTATCACACTTTTTTTGAATTTAGGAACATATTCGTAATCTAAGCAGAATTAAACCAAACAAAAGAATTTATTTAAGTAATGCATTGTTCGAGTTTAAAGAGATAATTCATGCAAAAAATAACTACAGATTACTTTAAGACGCACGCATAGTTAGTTGTTTTGGTTGTGATGACTAATTAACCATCAGTCAAAATACTGGTTTCTACTTAATGGATGGATGTTAGTTATTTTATAACTACCTGTAGTTATGCCATAACTAACCAATCAGATTGTGGTTTATGCGCCCACCAGGTGATCTGACCTGAAGTGTCTGTAAACTTTCTTTGTTGTAAATGACTTACAAACTGATTGTTATTCTTGTTATTATATTGATGTGACTCATAACTGTACTCATTAGCATAAGACACGCTATATTGGTCGGTACGTTTGCTCGTCTTACTTGACAATTGTAATTTCCTTATTTATTGTACTAATCTAATTGTTTTTATATTTAGAAACAGATAAAGTTTCAAGCAAAGTTGATCTTCTTCTAACTATAGCTTTCCCATAGACTCTGTGCTCGCCAATATTGATTGCGTTTATAGTTCTAGAAGTTCATCTGTAGGACAAATTAAATCCTACAATGGTAACAAGCAATCCGTCCTTTTATTCTCTCTAGACAAGTTGAATGTGAAACTTTAGCTAAACCAGTTTACAATCTCGATCCAGAGTAAATAAAAAGTAACACATTGGTGATATTTTCTACGTTCATTGATAGTTAACAATATGTGAAGTATTCATATCCCTAATCGAATTCATAACTCCGCAGTAGAACCTTAGGGGCTACTGCCGGTCCCAAGCCCCGATAAGGAGGAGGGTTGGACATGGGGTTGGCGACCCCATTCCGTTGAAATCTCACTTGCCAAAAAAACGCTAACCAGAAAAAATAATTCAAAACCATTTTAACTCTGCCCTGGGAGTTGGAAGAAGAATTATGACGTCTCGTGATGAAAGCCGAGTTCCTCCGAAAGTCACGGGGCCTATGCCTCTTATGACAACCAGAGCAACCATTTTTTTAGGTACATGGAACGTTCGTACATTGTGGGAGACTGGAAGACTATTTCAAGTTGCGGCAGAAATGAAACGATACAACCTCGAGGTGCTTGGAATCAGTGAAACACATTGGACACAAGTCGGACAACTGAGACTAGCTTCAGGGGAACTGCTGTTATACTCTGGTCCATGAAGAGGAAAATGCTTCACATACACAAGGAGTTGCACTGATGCTGTCCAAACATGCACAAAAGGCACTAATAGGATGGGAATCTCATGGACCCAGGATCATTAAAGCATCCTTCAAAACAAAGAAAGAGGACATTACAATGAACGTCATCCAATGTTATGCACCTACCAACGACTACAATGACGACGTTAAAGATCAATTCTACGAAAGGCTGCAGTCAATCGTTGATAAATGTTCACCAAAGGATTTGACGATTCTTATGGGAGACCTGAATGCCAAGGTTGGAATGGACAACACTGGATATGAAGACATCATGGGACGACATGTGGGAGAAGGAACGAAAACGGTGAGAGATTTGCAAACCTATGTGCCTTCAACAAATTGGTGGCACCATATTTCCACACAAACGCATACACAAAGCTACAGGGTTTTCACCGGACCACACTACTCACAACCAAATTGATCATATCTGTATCAATAAAAATTTCAGAAGGACCATGGAGGATGTGAGAACCAAGAGAGTAGCCGATATAGCCTCAGATCACCACTTGCTGATCGCCAAAATGAAACTGAAGCTAAAGAAGCACTGGACAACGGGGCAGACAACATCACAGAAGTTTATTACGGCCTTTCTTCGGGATACCGTAAAACTCCACGAATTCAAGATAGCCCTCAGCAATAGGTTTAGGCCTTTCAGGATCTACTCAATGGAGAGGAAGCAACATTGGAGTACAATTGGAAAGGGATTAAGGAGGCAATCACTTCAACATGTCAGGAGGTCCTTGATCGCAGGAAGCACCATCACAAGGGACGAATCTCTGTTGGTACTATTGAAAAAATTGAAGAAAGGAGGAACAAGAAAGCAGCAGTGAATGTCAGCCGAACAAGAGCAGAGAAAGTTAAGGCGCAAGCCGAGTATACAGGAGCAAACAGGGAAGTGAAGAAGAGCATCAGAGCTGACAAACGAAAATATGTGGAAGATCTAGCAACGACGGCGGAAAAGGCTACAAGAGAAGGAAACTTGAGACAATTGTATGAAACTACAAAGAAGCTCGCCGGGGACTATCGTAAACCAGAACGACCAGTGAAAAGCAAGGAAGACAAAATAATCAGCAACACTGACGAACAGCGAAATAGGTGGGTGGAGCACTTTAAGGAACTATTGAATCGACCAGCTCCACTGAACCCACCCAACATCGAAGCAGCATCCAAGGACCTCCAAATTAATATTGGCGCACCTACGATTGAGGAGATCAGTATAGCCATCAGACAAATCAAGAGCGGCAAAGCAGCAGGACCAGACAACATTCCAGCAGAGGCAATGAAAGCAGATGTATAAGCAACTGAGAAAATATTTCACATCCTCTTCAAGAAGATTTGGGATGAGGAACAAGTACCATCAGATTGGAAAGAAGGATACCTCATCAAAATACCAAAGAAAGGCGATCTCAGCAAGTGTGAGAACTACAGAGGCATCACTCTTCTTTCAATACCAGGCAAAGTCTTCAACAGGGTATTGTTAAACAGAATGAAGGACGGTGGAGAAAACTTGTAGCTCAGGTGGATGATTGTGAAGGTGTTTTGTTCTCTGAGCTGGTTGTTTTGGTTGTGGAGCTTTCATTGTTCTTCTGAACAACATCATCAGCACGAACTTCAGGCAGGCTTCCACTCGAGAACAACTGTTTTTTTCTCCACGAATGTCTTCGTCAGCATGTTCTGCCAACAAGTGTCAGATATAGACCACCAATCAACTGCCCAATGGGATGGCGAATAGCGGAGCAAAGTGGGAGACATATGGTACAATTAATGATCACCGACGCACACTACAGGATCCACAAATACCAACACAACATGGATGAACAAAAAAGAAAACTAGAAGGAATACTTACATCAGAACACTTAACAACGTTGACAACGGCGATTGAACTGTCAAGCAGACGACACAGAGAACAAAGAAGAAGCATCCTCAAAGACAAACTAATCAAGATTTCAAAGCCAGCCACAGAAGAAAACGCAAACAGTTGTGTGGTCAACCTATCGAAGCAACATCTAACGACAACAGAAGTACAACTGCTCCAAAAAGGATTAAACTACAACACGAAGGATGCTTCAAAACTGGAATTCTTCGCGGCATTAGAGTCATCGCTCAAAACGGCAGGAATAAGTGAAGAAACTCAACAAGAAATAAGACAAACCATAGTACCACTAACTCGACGGAAGAGAGACAACAACCAACTAACAGCACAACAACGAAAAGCTCTGAAGAAACTCAAAACCAGGGAAGATATAGTCATAGTTCCAGCGGACAAAGGACGCACAACAGTAATCATGGACAAGGAGGAATATATCAAGAAAGCTGAGGAGCTACTTCAGGACAGAAGCGTATATAAACCAGTCGACACAAACCCCATAAAAAAGTTGGACAATCAAATCTCAAGGACTCTAAATAGGCTTGTCAAAACAGGACAAATATCAAAACAAGATCAATGGAGAATGAAATCCAATGGACCAACAATTCCACGATTCTACGGTAGGCCAAAACTCCACAAACCTAACATCCCACTACGTCCTATTGTATCCCTCCCCGGAACCCCGACCTACAACTTATCAAGAGAGATCTCAAGGATATTAAAACATCTGGTGGATGAATCCAACTACCCCATTAAGTCTGCCACAGAATTCTTGGATAAACTCAAGAGGATTCAAATTGACAACGACGAAATGATGATATCCTTCGACGTAACAGCCTTATTTACCTCAATAGAACCAAGCTTAGCCAAAGAAACTCTTTCTCTGCTCCTCACCAACGACACAAATCTACACAAATATACAAAGCTTCAGAGTCAAAGTTTGCTTGAACTCATCGACCTATGCTTAACAACATATCTTCAGTTCAACAACAGAGTCTACGAACAGACAAAAAGGAACACCAAAGGGGTCACCAGTATCATGACTCATCGTGGAAGGGGTAATGCAGAGACTAGAAGCGTCGACTTTACCAGTGATCAAGCCAAAATGTGGGTTCGCTGTGTAGACGACACATTCGTCATTATCAAACGGAACGAGCTGGAGAATATTCGCAATCAGATCAACAACGTCTTCGATGACATTAAATTCACGATGGAAAAGGAATCAAATAACAGTCTATCATTCCTGGATGTACTTATCACCAGAACTAACGCAGAAAAACTGGAAACCCAAGTATTTCGGAAACCAACCCACACAGACGTGATTCTCAACTACAACAGTAACAACCGAAGAACCCACGAAATCAACTGCATACAAACTTTGTTCAAGAGAGCGAAGACACACTTCAGCACATACGAAGCACTAAAAGCGAGGAAAAACACCTTGTGACTATCTTCCAAAAGAACGGCTATCCACGCAACTTCATCAAAAAACATCAAACGAAATCATCAACAGAAGCGAAATCAAGTACAGGAACCAATAAATGGATCAGCCTACCATACATAATAGACATATCGGAGCATACAGCTCGACTACTGAAACCATTTGGAATAGTTCTGGCACTCAAACCAACAGAATCACTTCAATCAGTCCTATGTAGACCAAAGGACAAAATGACAAAGGAAGAAAAACCAAATATCATCTACAAAATAAATTGCTCAAACCGTGAAAAACACTGCATAGGACAAAGTGGACGGTTTTTTCAGCTTCGTTTACTTGAACACCAATTAGCAGTCAAACGCCACGACAACGCTTCGCTTATATCAATACACACCGACAATTATGGACACAAATTCGATTGGAACAATGTGGAAATACTGGATAGGGGGAGGACAAAGAACACTAGAGAATTTTTAGAAGCTTGGCACTCAGGTCAATTAGCAATCAACAAACACATCGACATTGACCCAATTTATCAACCAATCAGGAAAATCATAGGTGACACTAGATCAAGAAACAGATCAAAAGAGGGAGGCAATCAAAACATAGTTGCAAACAACGACAGGCCAAAGGTCAACAACAACCAATCAAGATCGAGGTTAGCAGAACAAGCTACAGGTCAAACGTGGAGAAATTCTAATGCTTCACTTCTATCTGAAGTTCGTGCTGATGATGTTGTTCAGAAGAACAATGAAAGCTCCACAACCAAAACAACCAGCTCAGAGAACAAAACACCTTCAGAATGAAGGACTTCGTAGACGCCCAACTTCGAGATCAACAGGCCGGATTTCGTAAGAATCGATCGTGTACTGACCAAATTGCTACATTACGGATCATTGTGGAACAATCAGTTGAATGGAACTCACCACTCTACATCAACTTCATCGACTACGAGAAAGCATTCGATAGCGTGGATAGGAAAACACTGTGGAGGCTTCTTCGACACTACGGTGTGCCTGAGAAAATAGTCAACATCATACGGAATTCTTATGATGGATTCAACTGCAAAATCGTGCACGGAGGTCAGCTGACAGACTCTTTTGAGGTGAAGACCGGTGTCAGGCAAGGTTGCTTACTCTCACCCTTTCTCTTTCTCCTGGTCATCGACTGGATTATGAAGACGTCAACATCTGGAGGGAAGCACGGTATCAACTGGACAGTTAGGACGCAGCTGGACGATCTGGACTTCGCAGATGACCTGGCTCTTCTATCGCACACTCAACAACAAATGCAAGAGAAGACGACCAGTGTAGCAGCAGCCTCTGCAGCAGTAGGTCTCAACATACATAAAGGAAAGAGCAAAATTCTCCGATGCAACACAACATGCACCAACCGAATCACGCTTGATGGAGATACCTTGGAGGACGTTAACACCTTCACATATCTGGGCAGCATCATCGACGAGAAAGGTGGATCGGACGCAGATGTGAGGACGCGGATTGGCAAAGCGAGGGCTGCATTTCTACAGTTGAAAAATATCTGGAACTCCAAACAACTTTCAAACAAAACCAAAATCAGGATTTTCAATACAAATGTCAAGACAGTTCTACTGTATGGAGCGGAAACATGGAGAACTATCAAAGCCATCATTCAGAAGATACAAGTGTTTATTAACAGTTGTCTACGCAAAATACTTCGTATTCGTTGGCCAGACACCATCAGCAACAACGAACTGTGGGAGAGAACAAGTCAGATTCCAGTGGAGGAGGAAATCAGGAAGAAGCGGCGGAAGTGGATAGGACATACACTACGAAAAGCACCCAACTGCGTCACTAGACAAGCCCTCACATGGAACCCTCAAGGCAAAAGGAAAAGAGGAAGGCCAAAGAACACATTACGACGAGAAATAGAGAAAGATATGAGAGGAATGAACGAAAATTGGACAGAACTAGAGAGGGAAGCCCAGGACAGAGTTGGTTGGAGAAAACTGGTGGGCGGCCTATGCTCCATTGGGGGTAACAGGCGTAAGTAAGTAAGTAAGTAATCGAATTCATCAATCACATGTCACATTGAGTCATTTTACCGTCGTCAGTAAAATTGCTTTGTTATGCATTAAACGTAGTATTTAGAAAATCTGATAGAAGTTAACTCATCCAAAAAGATGGAATAAACATTGATTGATGATTTTGAAAACAGAAGAGATAGAGAGGAAGAAAGATTATTTTAAAATATGAATGAATAGAACAATATTCTAGGCTGTATATTAAAGTTTTAAATTTATCTGAGTCGATTCAAAGCGACTACATATTGCGTTCGATGGTATGTAAGCAAGCCGTTTGAAATGCTGAATAGCTAAGATGTTTATAAACTAAGGAATACGTCCAATCCTACTGAAATGTAACATTTTACAATCTGTGCTGATGTCATTTCCATGACAATTTCAATTAGTATGAGTTATTATTCATGAATATGCTTTCATACATCCTGCATACATTTATCGGAGATTTAAAGCAAATAGTCGCATTTAAAAAAATTTTGATCAAGCAATGAGAAGACGTAGTTGATCGTATAAAATATCTTGATGTATTTCCACTATACATTTTGATCAGACTGAGAAGAGAAGTGTTTATATCTGTCTATCGTTAACATAGGAAATCAAACGCTGTGATTGTGAAACACGGACTAAAAGCAGCCATCAAGAAAGACATGTTATCCTCCTAAACTGGTTGTGATTGATTCCATCACTCCATCACATCCCATCGCATTCATCAGTTTACATGTTTGCAATCAAGGGTTATGGGACATGTAACTAGAAGTCTTCTAAACCAGTTAATGCCAAAACCCGATAAACATGGAAAATAGAAAACCATATTCATAGATAGTAAAACACACAATCAAAATGGAGCACAAGATTGACATCATTGAAGCTTGTAAAATGTTTAATTAAATCTACATCGTTAGCAATAATGAAATGACTGAAAGCAATTCAACTCACTTTGAATTTGCATTGGGTAATATGTATTAGCATATTTGGGCACAGATTTTTGTGTCTGATCGCTAATTATTTCACTTGGTATCTGGAAAATTCGAATATATATATATATATATATATATAAAGAATAAAATATTATACTGAACGGATTATTTTGATTTAGTGACACAATGCTGTTAGACAGACTATTCTCTATTAGGGATAGTAGGAGTAAGTAAATAAGTAAGTCAGTAAGTAAGTAAGTAATCCTAACACTTAGGAAAGATTAGTGGCACTACAATGCAAGTATATCCATCTGACGAATCTCAAGTTGGATCAGACAGACTCTGTGAATTCCTACTCAAGACTTTCAGTCTTCTGAGCGAACGCTGAACCCATGGACTACTGAGCAGGTAGCATCTAGAGGTGTTAATTTCTAACTCTGTTCAATCTAAGGATTTTTGAACAATTTCACCCATTTGTCTTCGTTAGTTACTGCCTACACCTAACGGGGTTGGATTCTACTGATCATGATCTCATTAAAACTCTGAAAATCTCCTCATGGAGATCGTGAATGCTCACTTCTAATTAGTTTGGTACTAGGACTGATCTAAGGATGGTTGAATCATGATTGAGACGAAGAATATTTATCGATTTATGTAATCAATACTGGTAATGTTTATTTGTATGTAAAATTAGGTTTATGTTTGTTATTAATAATGATTTTCAAATGATTTTAGTCTAAACTTTAGCTAAATTATACTGAAATGAAAGGATATAAGACATATTCATCTAGCATAAATCCCTCTCATGATAAGACACTTTCACAGTGTAGAGTTTATCAGTTTTTATAAACTTTAATTCTGTAATACTTTGGTGATAAGGATGAGGTTGAATTGAACAGAAGATTACAGCTAATAATTTAAACGTGATTGTTACTATTATTATTATTACTACTACTAGTTAACTCCGCCTGGAGACTATCTGGGGTTACTGCCTGTCGTAAGCCCGGATTAAGGAAGATAGTTAAGTGCAGGGTTGGAGACTCCATCCTGGAGAAAACTAACTCGCCCAAAAAACAGTAGCAAGAAAAAATAATTCAAACCATTTGATCTCTGCCCTGGGAGTCAGAAGGTCTTCTTTCAGAAGAGCTATGAACTCTCATGATGAAAGCCGAGTTACTTCGGTAGTCACGACGCCGATAATCATTCTTACCCTAACCCTAACCATTCTTTTAGGTCTACTGAGTGTTCGTACAATGTGAGAGACCGAAAGAATATTCCAAATTTCTGAAGAGATGAAAAGATACAACCTGGAGCAGCTTGAAATCAGTGAAACGCATTGGACACAAGTTGGACAACTAAAAACTGATTCAGGAGAGCTGCTGGAGAAGAAAATGCCCCACATAGATAAGTAGTTGCACTAATGCTATCCATACAAGCAGAAAAGGCACTAATATGATGATAAGCTCATGGAACGTGGATCATCGAAGCATAATTGGAAACAGGGTATGAGGGGATTACAGTGAACGTTATCCGATGCTATGTGCCTACCAACGATTACAGTGAAGACGCTTGAGATCGATTCTACGAGAGGCTGCAGTCAAGTATTAAGAAATGTCCAACAAATTGCTTGATTATTCTCATAGCAGAACTAAACGCCAAAGTTGGGCCTCAAGAATTTCAGTGGATACTCTGCATAAATTTTAGGAAAGCAGTTTCAAAAAGACAGCAAACCACACCAGCTGAACGGGAGCAATAAAGGTCAATTCACAAGTTAAACACGCAGAAGCAAACAAACAAGTGAAGAGGAGCATCAAATCCGAAAAACGTAAATATGTGGAAGATCTAGCAATGACGACGGAAAAGGCTGAAAGAGAAGGAGACTTGAGACAATTGTATGATGCAACAAAGCAGCTCTCTTGAAAATATCGTAGACCAGGACGACCAGTGAAATCAAGGAAGGCACAGTAATCAGAAGCAATAAAGAACTGTGCCACTGGTAGGTAGAGAATTTTAAGGAACACTCAACCAACCCAACATCGAAGTAGGATCCACGGACCTCTCAACCAATGTTCACAGTTCATAGGCCTAGAACAATTTACTTGTCAGCTGACCATCAACTTTCGTATTGAATTGTCAACAAATCCAACTCACTAACTCCAACAAGATTCATCTATCCATGCATTGAAGAAAGGAAGTTGAATCAACTGACAGACTAACACAGATCGCCCAGCTTCCTGTCGTTGCTAAACTGAAACTATGATTATTATTATTATTATTATTATTATTATTATTATTATTATGAATAAAAGCAACAGAAGTTTGTAATAGTCAGTTAACTTACGTTTTCAAAGAAAATCGATATATTCCCATTAGCATGTAATGTGCATGTTATTTGTGCTGAAAACAACAGAACATCAATTCATTATTGCTCATATGAAAAACAAAGTTATCAAGGCATCATTATCTTTTCAATGGCCACAATCAATAGAAACAAAGTCAACAGGAGATTGATTGAACTTCTCAATTCATCCTTTCAAATGATCAGAAAGTCTAATTTTCAATTTTATAACATTCAAGGGATTGACATGAATCATGTGATTGATATACATTTATTTTCGGGCAGAGTGTTGGAGGTTTGTGTTTTTACACATTTGAAATTATCAATCAATCATTGTTAGACCACCATTAGAAACCTGGAAGTACTGGACGGCCGTTTCGTCCTGGTATGGGACTTATCAGTGGCAGTGTGCATCTACGACTCCTGCACCCCGCAGGATTCGAACCCGTGACCTTCAGCGTTGTGTGCGAACGCCTAACCATCGGAACAATGTGCCGGCCTGATGAGTCACATACCAGGAATAAACGGCCGTCCAGTGCTTCCAGGTTTCTAATGGTGGTCTAACAAGGATTGATTGATGATATACATTTAGCCTGAAAATTAAAATAGTGTTGGTCTTTTTTATGTGGAATGTGTAAATGTAACAATTTAAAGAAGGATAATTTATTTGGGACAAAATAAATGATGAATAACCACAGGAAAAGAGGAAGACTAGCGGACATAATTACGCTGAGAAATAGAGAAAGACATGAGAAGAATGAATAAAAACTGGCGAGAACTAGAAACGGTAGCCCAGGAGAGAGTTGGTTGGAGAAAACATGTGGGCGGTCTTTGCTCCATTGGGGGATGACAGGCGTAAGTAAGTAAGTAAGTAACCTAAAGTGAAAAACAATGAAACTGAGTGTTATTCGGTTTTGAACTGTGAACTTTATCTTCAAGATTTTACCGATGTTCACTGATGAAGAGGCGTTAACTGGGTTGAAACCTTCACATGTCACATGTATTACCAAAGCTTCGTATTATGCATACACACACAGATATATAGATGTATTTTAGATAATTCAGTGAACTGAAAGTTATTGCATACCACGTTCTTTCGTAATTTCTTTTCCGCCTTCATTATAAACTCGAAGATCGGACCATCTTATTGCAAGAAATGCGTCTACAAATGTAACAAAATTGCATCTGATTATTGGGTAGTAAAATTGTGAAAAACAAATCCATCTGGAGCACTGATTTTATGCGTAAAATCACAAAATGCCTATGATAGGATGAGGATTCCATCGACCCATCATCATTAAAGCATCCTTCAAAACAGAGGAAGAGAGCATTACAATGAACGTCATCCAATGCTATGCTCCTACCAATGATAACAATGAGTACGTTAAAGATTAATTCTTTTGAATGTTGCAGTCAGTCGTTGGGAAAAAAATACCCAACAAAGGAGTTGGCTATTCTGAAGGCAGACTTAACTGCCAATGTTAGTGTATGAACTGGGAGAAAAGCACAAAATGGATAAGGATTCTCAAATCTTTGTGCCTTTGATAAGCCGCACAATATTTTCACAGAAACAAATACACATAGTGACGTGCATTTCCCTGGATCACAGTGCCAAGAACCAAATCGGTCACTGAATCTGAATCCATCAAAGGTTCAGAAGGACAATGGAGGATGTGAGAACTAAGAGACTTGTTGACATAGCTTCAGATCATCACTTGGTAATGACCAAAATGAAACTGAAATACGCTCAACCTCCACATCAACAGGCTGGATTCCAAGAAAATCAAACATGTACTGACCAAATCCTCACAATATGGATCATTTTGGAACAGTCAGTTGAATTAAATTCACCACTCTATCTCAGCTTCATTGATTACGAGAAAGCGTTTAATAATGCGGACGGAAGGCCTCTTAGACACTATGGTGTCCCTCAGAAGATAGTCAAGATCATGCGGAATTCTTATGGTTCATTAAATTGCTAAATCGTTCATGGAGGACAGCTCATGGATTCGTTCCAAATGAAGATTGGTGTCCGGCAAGGTTGATTACTCTCACCCTTTTTCTTTCGCCTGGTGGTCAAATGCATTGTGAAAACCTGCCGTTTTGCAAACATCAAGACAGTTCTACTCGGTGCGGGTGGAAACCTGTAAAACCACGAAAGCCATCATCCAAAACATACGAGTGTTTAATAACAGTTGTCTACGTAAAATATTTCGGATCCTTTGGTCAGACAATATCAGCAATAACCTGCTATGAGTGAGAACAAACGAGATTCCATTGGAGGAACAAATCAGAAAAAATGTGTTCAAGGTGGATAGGCCACACATTATTTAAAGCACTCAACTGCGTCACAAGACAAGCCCTCACTTGGAACACTCAAAGTCAAAAGAAAAGGTGAAGACCAAAACACAGATTAATCCGAACAGTGGAGACAGATATGAAAAGAATGAACAACAACCGGACAGAAGTGGAAAGGAAATCCCATGACAGAGTAGGCTGGAGAATGTTTGTCATTGGCCTATATTCTATTAGGGATAACAGGTGTAAGTAAGTAAGTTAAATAAAACATAATTCATCTCACTGGTATGAAGTGTTTGTATACGACTCGCGGTCTCAACTCCATAGAATACTTTGATCCTTCCATGTGATTTATCAGTTTTTGAGTTACCGATCGTTATAACACCTTGAAATGAGATTAGAAAGAAACGTTTTATCAATGTTGACATCTATTTATTCTCACTCTGCATTGATGAGTTATGAAATAGTCGTCAAACATGACCAACTATGTAAATTCATTTGAAATTTAACGATTATTTATTAAGAATTTGTAGTGTGTGTAAAGGGCCTGGTCTCAATTCATGCTTCTCAAGTTATGATTCACTCGCTTTTCGACTTTGTCCATGATTCACTCATATGCTTGATAGTTTCATTTCAGTTTGTTTGTGCAATGCTTACCTTGATTAATACATCTCTAGATTATTTTTTCAGGCAGAGTTTTGGAGGTTTGTATTTTTACACATTTAAAACCATCAGTCAATCATTGTTAAACCACCGTTAGAAACCTGGAAGCACTGAAAGACGGCCGTTTCATTCTAGTATGGGACACATCAGTGGCAGGGCGCATCCAATACTCCTGCACCTCGCAGTATTCGAACCCAGGACCTTCGGTATTGCGCGCGAACTCCTAACCATCGGACCACTGTGTCAGCATCCAACGGTGTTAATGTCTAACTCTGATTGATTTACGCATTTTGCGCGTCCTCACCCATTTGTCTTTGGCAGTTACTGTGAGGTGCAAGAGTCGTGGATGTGCACTGCTACTGATGAGTCCCATACCAGGACGAAACGGCCGCCCAATGCTTTCAGGTTTCTAACGGTGGTCTAACAATGATAGATTATTTTTATCTGACTATAAATACTTAGTTGTACTTCACTACACTGAGTTGACTCGACGACTTTAGCCATTTCGCTTCGCTTCACTTTCCTTGTACACTGTTTATTCTCATGTCTATCTGTATGAACGATTTCTCGAAATCAGGTCAACCAACATTATGGTATTTACAAATTATTCAAAACTATTTTTTACATTTTAAAAATTGGTTTAAAAATCTTTCGAAAAAAAGAAAATATTTTTTTAAAAAAATTAAAAGGAATTTCATTCAATAAGAAGGTTGATTTCGGTCTGAGACATCTCTTACTTTGATCACATTAAAAAGTTTTCATTTGTTTGAATTCTGACGGTGACCACATTTTTCAAAATATTTTTTTATTGAATTTTGAAGAATGATTATTATTTATTAGACGAGAACGGTTCGTTTCTGACTATGTGTGTGTTTTCTACGGAAAAAAATGTACAAATATCGAGTATATTGCTCTACCGATACACAACAATCGTTTGAAACCAATGATTACACATATGAGGTGATATTATTTCACTGAAGTGACATCTGTGCTGGTTGGATGAATGTTCCTCATTGATGTTCACAGCTGCAATTGATCGATCCTGTGTAGATTGCTCTGATATTGCCTTCACATCTCGGATACACGATCGACTCTGCCATGTAGATACATTGAGCTAGTGAGTTCTAAGTAGGACCGAACACGAGTCCTGTGTATTTTAACTACTAGCTACTCATCCACTTCTCCTAGTTTAAATTAAAACCGTTTTGTTAAATCACTTAAACTACTAACTGCTACTACTACTTTGGTTATTTGGATACAGTTGAATGTGACAGGGAGAATACCTGATTTTGCCATTAAGCTAAAACAGTTGTCATTATGAAAAGTTAACTGAAACAGTTTTTGTTAACCACTCAAAATAGTTTGTGTAAACTACCGATAAGTATCTGTAATAATATATACAGTTCTATTACTAAAATGTTTCAGTTTTCAAGTGTTACGATTTGTGACACTACTTACTACTTCCGTACGCCTGTTATTCCCAATGGAACATAGGCCATCGACCATCAATTCTTCCTGATTTCCTCCTACGCTGAAAATCTGGCTTCTTCTCTCCCACAGTAGGTTGTTGCTGATGGTGTCTTGCAGACGGTTCTGAGTTATTTTGCGTTGACAACTGTTAATGAACACGTGTATCTTCTGGATGGTGGCTTTCGTTGTTCTCCAAGTTTCCACCCCATACTGTAGAACTTTCTTGACAGTTGTAATGAAAATTCTGATTCCGGTGACTGTTGACAGTTGTTTTGAGTTTCAGGTGTTGTTCAGATGTACAAATGCGGCCCTTGCTTGGCATATCTGCGCCGTCACATCTGCATCTGATCCACCTTGATTGTCGATGATACTGCCAAGATATGTAAAGGATTTAACGTCCTCTGAGGGATCTCCATCAGGAGTGATTTGGTTGGAACATGTTGTGTTGTATCGGAGAATCCTGCTTTTTCCTTTGTGTATGTGGAGACGGGATGCTGTTGAGTCTGCTGCTACACTGGTCACCTTCTCCTGCATTTGTTCTTGTGTGTAATAGAAGAGCCAGTGTCGAAGAAGCCTCCATAGTGTTTTCCTGTCCACGCTATCGAATGCCTTCTCGTAGTCGTCGAGTGATGTGTTCTATGCAATTTATTGTTCCAAAACAATCCATAATGTTGCAATTCGATCGATCCATACGAAATCCTGCCTGTTGATTTCGAAGTCGAGCGTCTACCAAGACCTTCATTCTGTTTAACAATACCCTGTAGGATTCTTTTCTTGGTATTTTCGGAAGAGTGATGCCTCTGTAGTTCTAGTACTTGCTGAGATCGCCTTTCTTTGGTATTTTGATGAGGTATCCTTCTTTCCAATCTGATGGTACTTGTTCCTCATCCCAAATCTTCTTGAAGAGGATGTGAAATATTTTCGCAGTTGCTTCTACATCTGCTTTCATTGCCTCTGCTGGAATGTTGTCTGGTCCTGCTGCTTTGCCGCTCTTGATTTTTCCGACGGCCATACCGATCTCCTCAATCGTAGGTGCGCCAACATCGATTGGGAGGTTTGTGGATGCTGTTTCGATGTTGGGTGTGTTCAGTGGAGCTGGTCGATTCAATAGTTCCTTAAAGTGCTCTATCCACCTATTTCGCTGTTCTTCAGTGTTGCTGATTACTTTTCTTCCTTACTTTACACTGTTCGTTCTGGTTTACGATAGTTTCCGGCGAGCTTCTTTGTTGTTTCGTACAATTGTCTCAAGTTTCCTTCTCTTGCAGCCTTTTCCGCAGTCATTGCTTGATCTTCCACATATTTTTTCGTGTATTTAGTTTGCGCGTTAACTTCTTCCGCTCTTGTTCGGCTGACGTTGATTGCTGCCTTTTTTTCTCCTCTCTTGATTCTCACATCCTCCATGGCCATTCTGAACATTTTATTAATACAGATATGGTCTATTTGGTTCTATTTGGTAGTGTGGTCCAGTGAAATCCACGTGGCTTTGTGAATGCGTTTGTGCGGGAATATTGTGCCACCGATGACCAGTTTGTTGAAGGCACATAGGTTTGCAAATCTCTCACCGTTTTCGTTCCTTTCTCCCAGTCCATGTCGTCCCATGATGTCTTCATATCCAGTGTTGTCCATTCCAACCTTTGCATTCAGGTCTCCCATAAGAATCGTCAAATCCTTTGGTGAACATTTCTCGATGATTGACTGCAGCCTTTCGTAGAATTGATCTTTAACGTCGTCATTGTAGTCATTGGTAGGTGCATAACATTGGATGACGTTCATTGTAATGTCCTGTTTCTGTGTTTTGAAGGATGCTTTAATGATCCTGGGTCCATGAGATTCCCATCCTATTAGTGCCTTTTGTGCATGTTTGGACAGCATCAGTGCAACTCCTTGTGTATGTGAAGCGTTTTCCTCTTCATGACCAGAGTATAACAGCAGTTCCCCTGAAGCAAGTCTCAGTTGTCCTACCTGTGTCCAATGTGTTTCACTGATGCCGAGCACCTCGAGGTCGTTTCTTTTCATTTCTGCCGCAACTTGAAATAGTCTTCCACTCTCCACAATGTTCGAACTTTCCATGTATCTAATAGAATGGTTGCTCTGGTTGTGAGAAATGCCATCGTCCTCTTAAATTTTGAGGGAACTCGGCTTTCATCACGAGATGTCATAGTTCTTCTTCGAATTCCCAGGGCAGAGTCTAAATGGTTTGAATTATATTTACCGGTTAGCATCTTTTTAGCGAGTTAGTTTTTTGTTGTGTTTGGGTCTCCAACCCCATTTCCAACCCTCCTCCTTTATCCGGGATTGTGCCCGGCATTAGCCCCGAAGTGTCTGCAGTCCGAGTCCGATTTGTGATACACAAATATCCATTACAAAATAAGCAACACTTTATGTCAGTTGGATCATCAAAAATCTCCACACAATTAAAATCAAATATTCAATTACTACGTTTACTATTTCAAAACATAAATTTAAAATTCAGAAACTCTACACACTTTGTCATTAAAATGAAGTTAAAAACCAAATTACTGTATTTTATTGTCAAAAAGCACAACAAGGAAATTGAAAATATTTCAGATATCACAATTACTTTTTCAACTTGGATTGTAAACTAATGATAACAATCAAAAATAAATATGGAGGTTCGGAGGTTAGATTATGATTATTTCATAATCTATTTTTCAGTGATTAGAGAAATACTACACTTTGAAATACAGTGTGTGACTTGATTATCCGAAAGACTCGTTACATTGTTTTAATTCTGTCTTTTGAACATACACACCGAATATACGAATGAATATGTACATTTTCATCATAGAGTTGTGGTAACTGTTGAGTTTTATTGAAGGCGCTGGATGGTACTTTCTAACTATGATCATTAGAATGCTTCCACAGTTATACGTCGAAGACCCTGACTGAGGTTGTGCAATACCGTGTATTGATTACAATTAGACGTTAACACTATTCGTGAACGAAACAGAAGGTTTTCGATTTCATTAGCTGCCTATGCTGGTCATGGAGACGCACTTCTAGATTTCTAATGGTGGTCTAACTATGTGGTGTTTCGTTCTCCGCAACCAAAACAACCAGCTCAGAGAACGAAACACCACCACAGTCAACTCAACCATCTTTCAATAGTAAGTGAAATAAACATAAAGCGTTATTTTCTTTTGTCAAAATTAAAAATCTTAACTTTTACTAACCATTTGATGTAATATGAACTATTCTATAATATTCTCCATAAAATTTAATCCGAAACATTGTATCAATATGCTGCATAACCAAAATACGCATTTATATATATATAGAAGTGTTCAATGTTCAGTAGTTAGTTCAATAGAAAAAACAACAATTTACCATCGGGGCATCGGATGTCAGTGTTAGCATTTCAGAGTTTTTAAAATCAATTGCCGATGTTGATTGTTGATTGAATTTAATAATTTGTGAATAACTGGGATGTTTCAACTAGTGAATTAAAACAAAAAAATATGTTGATGAATCAATTGAAACTTCTAACTTGTTTAAATGAATCATTTTCATAAGTGAGATTTAATGATATTTCCGGTTTTATTGATTCACTTATGGAAGATGTGAACAGCATTGATAGTACAATAAACCAGCACCATATCACACGACAACAGTGTGCATTTATTATTGACATATATCTGAAATAAGAATAAAACAGAACAAAAATAGATGTCAAACATTAAAAGTTTGTTCGTGAAATTATGAATCAATCATTGTTGGAAGAGAATCATTAGAAAGATGGAAGCACTGGATGGTGGCTTTAATCCTGGCAAGAAACTTGTCAGCTTCCATGCATTCCACTACTTGCAGGATTTTAACCCCATTATAAGACAACAATCTTCGTAATTCTCCCATGAAATATCGTACAGTGTGATAGCTTCATGAGAAGATTGTCGGAGTTCTAGAGATAAGACGTGACCAGTGGATTCCAACCCTGTCGCGTTTAGGTTGTAACTGCCGAACTCAAATAGGTGAGGTTGAGCAAAATTCTAAATTGACCAAAGATAGACAGTACCTCTTCCGGATTCTGGCTCGGTGGTTCAGAGGATAAGCTTTCGTGAACAAGATCAAATGTCCCGAGTCCGAATCCCGTGAGTGGCAGGAGTCGTGGATGCTCTGTGTCGATGAATACCACTCCAGGACCAAAACAGCCATCCAGTGCTTACAAGTTTCTCATGGTGCTCTAACAGTCACTGATTCATGATATCAGTAATAAACAACTCTCTAGTTAAAATGTTGTTTCTTTTCAAAATTAGACAACACTTACTCAATGTAAATTTTATTCATTATGATGAATAAGAATTTCAAAATTAATTATCTTATACTTGAATATCATAGTCCAGATCTGTTTCGTTTTATTTTCTTCATTCTATTACTTACCAATGAAAATTCACCACCTTCTATCGACTCATTTGACAAGATGGTGTTTTCATCAATCATATTTGTTGATTTGATTGTTTGAAACAAATTGGTTGTAATCAGCAATAAAATGAATAGTTGAACAACCTATGAAAAATGATCTTAATCGTAATAGATGCATAATAGTTATTATGCACAAGTATATGAATTGTATTCATGAAAACAGATAGATCAGTTTTCTTTGCCAATGGAAGTCAAGATTGTTTTAATCGACGTCTATGTGAAAGGAGATAAGCTCAACGTTTCCTACAAAATATCTATCCATTGTACAAGACATGGGTGGATGTTATCGGTTGGTTTTTGATCATCACCACGGATTGTTTCACTGATACAAAAACTTCTTGCCGCTAGTGACACGGATAAATTGAAAGAACTTCTTGAAGTTACCGAAAGCAATTGCTACTTCCAACTCATCAGCCAACTTTGAGCACTAGGTTTCTTAGTCCATTCGCACACTCTGCACCATTTGATTACATGGAATTCTTCTTCTATCGTCAATTTCACAGTTACTCATAGTAGAGTGATGTGCTTCACCGACTTGTACGTAGTCTGCAGAAACCCAATGCCTAAAGGTGGGAGAATCCTCAAGTGACTTCATTCTTCATTTTGTGGCATCCCGCATTTACAGCCAGTGCTCATTCATACTTTTCAGTGGGTCGATAATTAATCTTGAACAGAAGCTACAACCAATTTACTGATACAAATCCGTTTAACATGGTGAATCGGTCGACCACTGATACATAATATACGACTAAAGTAGACAAGTGTTTAGCCAGAGTTTATATAAATACTTTAAAAGAAGCAACATCGATGTACACAACCAGAACAGCCGTAGTTGATCGTGATATGGTCAGTCTGAGTCCAGACTTGTAATTCAGAGAGGACACTAGGTAGCACCATGGCGATGACTGTGTCGATACTCAGTACCTGTCAGAATCAATTCGTATTCTGTGCAGAGTTGCAGCGGACTATCACAATTATCTGCTCAGCAACTAACAAGTTCTCGTTAGCCATACAGACAACTCTCCTCTATACCTAGGTTCCTAATATGCTCATTCTCATAGTCGGCAGGAATTGCGATACCCGTCGAACGCGCTTTCTGGAGAAGATCAGTTAACTGGTGGTAGAACTCATCCTTGATTGTATCCAGGCTGCAATCTGTCAGGGTGGAGTCCGAGATAACGAAGAATAATCGTTTCTTGGATTGATTTATTTTCAACTTGATCCAGCATTCTGATCTGATAACATATAGTTGCCTGTTATTGAGTGTTCCATCAATTTGTGCTGCCTCATCTCTAGAATACGTCACAACAACAACGCCAGCTAGAAAAGACCAAGATACCGCAGGGTCTCCAAATGAACACATGCGAAACAAGATTTCATAGTACGTCACTATAGTCACAAATCAGAGTTCGAATAGACCACAGACATCAATGATCAGACTCTCCATAGACATAGACAACCATATCTATATTCGGACCTGCATTATTCTGAGAATGTTGAAGGAGACCAGTTTGAATTACATATGTGATTTAATAAAGTCCGATTCCAAACTCGTATTTGGTTTTAGTATTCAAATTTCGAACAGTTACTGGCTTGAGATCGTTTAGATAGGGTAAGATTTCTAACGTAGGCGAGCTTCTGTATGAGTTACTGACTAAGAAGTGCTCTGTGATACTGTCAGAGTACGTTATCTATAGATCATAGGGAATGAATTAGATTACGTTTACCAGTTGTTGGAACCCTAATGTGAATAAGTGTTATTTGATTGTTTCAGATAGATTTTCAATGTATATAGAACTTTTTATTAGTTCTTTGTTATGTGAATAAGCATCATATTTAATTCAACGATTCAATGAACACATTGAAATCAAATAACATTTACTTGCAAATATGACGTCTACTAAAATGAGATTTCAGTAGTCAAATCATATCTGCTTCAAAATTACAACAATTCTAAAGACTATCACATAAACATAATGCAAATGGACACATTTCGGAGGCATTCCAAGACTGGTTTATCGACAAATACCACCAACTTAATACGTGCTTACATTTCAGGCTTCAATATGACATCCAGTCTATTTAGATAACTGTTCACACACTATCTTCTCTTCTTCATTTTTTTACTGTGACGTATTCTCATGATTACGAAAGTTGTCTCAGTTAGAATCCTAATTACAATTTTTTTTCATTGAAATCATGGATCGATCCTTGTTGGACAATCATTTGAAACCTGAAAGCGCTGGATGGACGCGTTTATTCAGTATGAAAGTCATCAGAAATGTCCATTCACGATCCCAAACTCAGGTCTGTATAAAATGAAACGAAATCACAACTTCTCATCACTAGCGCATGTCAGTAGGTTTTTTGTTTACGTTGAAAAATATATTAGTGATCTATTAATCAAGGTCTTCATACTTGTAACAAATTTTCACTTACTGTTATTGTTAAAACCTGTTTGTTTCGGTTACCGTCCATTTAACAAGTTGGTTTCCTACGGTGTGAAGTCGACAGACGTGAAAAGAATGAATATTGTTTGTGTAGAACTGGAAAGAAAGACTCAAGACAAAGTAGCTTGGAGAATGTTCGTCGATTAACCATGCTCCATTAGAGGTAACTGCCGTAGGTAAGTAAATAAGTAAGTAATTAGGCAGACAAGTAGTTGCTTTGAAATCTTCCAACATATCAATCATTTATCAACTAGATTCAATATTTTCAACTGCACTGTTTTGATATCATATTTTGAAACGAACGTGGAAAATCTGACGAATATTGTCGATTGATTTCTCTGTCATCAACTAAAAATGTGCAGAGAAAAAGATGTAAAAAGAGCAGTTTCAACACCGTCGGATGCCGGCCCAGTGGTTCAAAGGTTAGGTGTTTGCGCACAATACCGAAAGTCCAGGGTTCGAATCCTGTGAGGTGCAGGAGTCGTGGATGCACACTTCGACTGATGAGTTCCATACCAGGACGAAACGACTGTCCAGTGCTTCCAGGTTTCTAATTGTTTTCTAGGATTGATCGATTGATGGTTTCAAAAATGTGTAACTTAACAATCTTCACAACCCCGTAATGCATATTTATTTAAAACGATCCGATGAAAGTATGCATAACATCTAACATTACTTTAGCGGATATTTAATTACTGGTTAACTGATATTTTACTATGGGAATAGTGGTAAGTATAAATTTTGAAAATAAACATTATTAAATTTCATCACAGTGTTGTAGACATTAATCAACTTGATCTTCATAGAAATGTTTAATCTAGAGTAGAGATAAGTCATGTTACATTGAAATTAAGTGAAGAGAGGTATTCATCGACACGTTTACTTGCCTAATAAACTTTCGGTTGAAGTCAAAGCATTCGTTTATTCTGTACACGACACATTTATGTGAAGTGCTATTCATCATAGACTGATAGGATTTATGGTACTCATCAATAATAGATAACACTGAGAAGTTCAATTTTAACCCAGTATTCTATATGATGAATAGATTTTTCTGACTAAAATGAAACTAAATCACAAGTTCTTATCACTAGAGCATATGGAAAGAGTCTTCTGTTTATGATAACACATAAATTAGTGATTTATTAATTAAGGTCTTCACAGTTGCAACGATTTTTCGCTTACTGTTATTGTTTCAAAATATGTGTTCCAGTTAGCGTCTTTTTATCAAGTTGTTATACTACGGGATGGAGCCACCAACTCTATATCAAACTACCCACTTTCATCCGGGCTCGGGACCGCTAATAACCCTAGAATAGCTCCAAGTTGAAGGAACATACTGTGCTGAGAATTGGAGAAGATCCAGGACAGAGTATGTTGGAGAATGCTGTTAGTTGGCCTACGCTCCCTTGAGGGAGAAGCACAAGTAAATACGAAGTAGGTAAGTAAGAATGTTTACTTTACTAATGATTTCTAAATATTGTAACCAATCAAAAATGTGAATGGCTTCAAACACACACGACATTGAGCAGAATTTGTTGTTAATAAATTTTCTAAAAAATGTAAACAGTATAATTATCATATTCACTATTACGATGACATTGGCAACCTTCAACACCTTGTATTTTTTTTTCTACAAAAATCTACATAAACAAGCCTAATTTTCAAGTCATATTGATTAATTGAATTGAACCTTATTTTTTCACTTGATTATTTTTGTAGTAAATTAGTTTAACAAAACAAACTGAAAAAAATTCTTTTCTTCTAAATATTCTAAACAAAATTGTCATAATTGTGTTCTGTTAAATGAGATTTTTTCTTCAACAATGTTAACTTTCATTGGTTCATCATAATAATAAAACTCTGAAAACTATCATTATCAATATTCAATAAGTGTATTTATTATTATGCATTCTGTTAACCATTGAACATAACAAACAGAGTATGTGTGAACATTTGTTTTTTAATGGTTTTAATGTGTTTTTGTCATTCAGTGAATCTTTGTTTTACACATTGTACAGATTAGTTAACATGTTGAACAAATTCAATTGTGTTGTTTTATTGAAATGGTACATTGTTACAATAACAATTGTTCAATTGTTCAATTTTCAATTAACACATCAAGCGGTTTATCAAAATCTAACTAGGGAAAAAGAAGAAGTAGGAAAGAGTAATTTCCCAATCGAATTATTAAAAGATGTAAGATGTAAAATTCATTTTATTCTAATCATCTGTACAACTAGATTTATGTTTATCAATATTCAGAATCTATCAAATATGATGAAGTGTCTCCGGTGTCAATGGACAAAGCGGCCACAGTGACCCTCGGTGAATATCAAACTTTAGTAAGAAAACAACAATCATAATGAATGATTTTTTTATTGTTCAGATTGTGAAACCTATTTTTAAAATATGGTATGAAGGATTAGATATGGATTATGTTGAAATATTTCCTAGTGGTAAGTGAGTAAATTGAATTTTGAAAATGTCGCAATTTTTCAAACAGTTTATTCAAATAAAGATGACATAATGGATTGTTTTGTTAAATGTTTCATGTGTTCATTTGATTGCATTTACTCAATTATATTTACATAAAACTCAGTATATTTATCCAGTTATATTCGGAGGAAGTGAGATGTTTGATTGGTATTTTTCCTGTTAGTTAACTGGATCCTGAAGATGTTAACATGTCGAGGGAAGCGCGGATGCAGCTGGACCACGTGGCCGTTCCACTGCAAACGCTATAACCAAGTTAGGATACGAAGACCAGTGTAGCAGCATCCTCGAACAGCAATAGGTTCCAACATATACAAAGCGAAAAGTAAGATCGTTCAAAACAGTACAACATGCACCGATCAAATCATAAATGGCGTAGAAGCTTTCGAAATTCTGAAACCTTTACATTCCTGGTTATCAGCATTGATTAGCAAGGTGGATCTGATGCAGATGTGAAGACACAAACACATTTATCCTCGTCGAAAATCTTCACTTCTAAACTATTGAATCAGTAATGATTGATGTATGTGTCTAACTTCAAATAGATCAGAATATTGGACGATTATCTCTTATTTCCTGTGTAGTGAATAAGAACACAGGTGGGGGAAACCGAATTGTATTTAACGAAAATTACAGAGTTACTCAGTAAAATCGGAAAACCATATCGTAAATCGTTCATTTGCAAAAGATCAGTTCATCCTATGGAACTGGACTGTTCCTGTTGCCAAACATCAATCCATTGTCACTATTCATGCGTTTCATACAAATTCCATTGTTTTCTAACTCTTCCTTTCTTGATCTTCCCCCATCTTCTGCTGCTGCCAGACTTTACGTTGACACTCACGTTATATACTACTTATAAGTAGTTCGCACCACAGCACCACACCTGCAGTATGTAATGCTCTCACATCTGACCCAGTTCAACTCCATTATTCACAGATTCCTACTGTAACTTCAACAGTTTTTATATATTCCAGTTATTCACTAGTGAGCAATACGATACTTATTAGTACGAAGGAATTCATTTCGAATTTTCTATAGATTGAAATGTGAATCTGTAATTGATGCTTCATGTCAAAAGAGAAAACATTTTCATTTATCAGTCTCATTACACTGTTTCAATCCTTTCAACTAATTATTTCTAAATTGTTGTATAAATACACGCATGTTAGCTTTCAAAAGCTTAACATCGATCCGATTCATTTGATGACAAAGGATAAACTCCATTTTCCTTTGTCATTTTGACTTCTTCCTCGGGAATCAATCAGAATGAAGTAGGGATTGATTTAGGACATCGCACATCAAAGCTTCTACTATTTACACTACTCACTAAGAGTTTATTGTAAACACAGACATGAACAATCAAGAGTTTTCAATAACAGAAATATCATTCCATTCTGTTACTGGAATGTGTCAAATGTGTTGCAGTCACAACATAACAAACAGTCAAACCTGAAATCAACTCCAGCATAAAATTTATCATTGTAAACTTTGTACAATTAAGTGCATGACTGATATTTCTACTGACTAAAATACAGTTCTTCTAGATGATGTGACAATGTGCAGTTCATCCTCATTCTATTTGATGTTACTCTAAAAGTTGGGTAAATGTGATTCAAAAAGTACTGGACGGTGTTTCTCAGTAATTTCAAGTTTCAATGTTTGTATATTTTCATGGTTTATGAATTTGTTATAATTAGTTAAATTGTTGAATAACATAACATAACTTCTATGTTTGACATGTATTTTCTAAATTAGGTGTTGTAGGTTTAAGAAAAGGATGTGAATTTACAGAAATGGACATGGTAATTCGATCTTATAAGAAATTGATAATTCACTGTGGTGAGTTGAACTGTTAAATTGATCAGATCAATTTTTCTGATACCTTATCTAGCCAAATATATATATATATATATGCTTATTTATGCTTGCTACTTTCAAATATTCACCAAATGTAACCTAATGGCTGTGAAGCAGTGCCTGCTGAATACAGAGGTTAAGGTGGCACAATGCTTTGGAGTGATTGATATCAAACAATTCCTGTAGTGGATGCTTGCTCACTGGTCTAAAATCTACGCGTCTGCGAGCGAGACCTAAGGTTCATGGTTCATGAATGTGCAGTTCTGATGAATGGCACACTAGTTAGAATCATCCATACAGGATTAAAATTATTAGCATCAAGTATTCGGATGTATAAATTGCTAAGCTAATTGCTAACCAATGTTCTATTACTTAGTTTTTAAATATCATTTGAATTCAATAATTGGTCATTTGTCTCTGGATGAGTTTTCACTACAAGGTGTGTTTTGAGATGGTGGAGAAAATTCGTAGCTCAGATGGATGATTGTGGTGGTGTTTCGTTCTGTTAGCTGGATGTTTTGGTTGTGGAGCCTTCATCGTTCTTCTTCTGAACAATATCATCAGCACAAACTTTGACCCATAGCTTGTCCTGTTAACCGAGTTCTTGATTGGTTGTGATTGGCCTTAACCCTGTCGTTGTTTGCACCTTTGTTTTGATTGTATTACCCCGATGATCTGTTTATTGATCCTATGTCACCTATGATTTTTCTGATTAGTTGATAAATTGGATCAATATCAATGTGTTCAGTAATTACTGATTGACCTGAGTGACAAGCTTCTAAAAATTCTCCAGTGTTGTTTGTCCTCCCCGTATCCAGCATTTCAACATTTTTCCAATGGAATGTATGCCCATAATTGTCGGTGTGTATTGATATAAGCGAAGAGCTGTCGTGGAGTTTGACTGCTATTTGGTGTTCACGTTAACGAAACTGAAGAGGCCGTCCCTTTTTGTCCTATGTAGTGTTTTTCACAATCTGAGCAGTTGTTTATTTTGTAGATGATATTTGGTTTTCCATTGATATCGTTTCTACTAAAGATTTTAGTTGAAACTTCTTGATAAAGTTGTGTAGATAGACGTTCCTTTGGGAAGATGGTCATTAGATATTTTTCTTCGTTTTTTGCATGCTTCATGTATGCTGCAGTGTGTTTCTGCTCTTTTGAACAACATTTGTACATAGTTGATTTTGTGAGTTATTGGATTAATGCTGCTATAGTTGAGGATTAGCTCTGTGTAGATTGTCTTCCGGAATACTCGGGTGTCCAATTTCCCTGTGTCAGTCCTGGTGATTAATACATCCAGGAATGATGGACTTTTGTTTGATTGATTTTCCATCCAATACGGTGTTGATCCAACAGTAGATTTGCTCCAGCTCGTTCGGTTTAATAATGACAACTGTCTTGTCTGCTTAGAGAACCCAAATTTTTGGCTTGATCACTGATTGGTAAAAAAAATCAACGCTCCTACAATCTGTATCACACTGTCCACGCTGAGTCCTGATATTGGTGATCCAACTGCTGTTCCTTTTGTTGTCCAATTGAAAATACGTTACTGTTCTTCAACTTGAAGTTTGTGTTAATCGTCGTGTTGCTCATAAGATTAATGATGACAGTTTCACAACCAAATCAGCAAGCTCACAGACAAAAAATTTTGATTATTGAAAGTTTTTTTTCCTTTTTGAAAAAAAATCTATTGTGTATCACTTTTTTTTTAGGATGTAATATAACAACTTTCTATCCGGTAGAAATAATTAAAACTTTCAATGAAATGCCCACTACGAATACCATAAAAACAATTCATAATAGTAAGTTTAAACAATTCGTTCATTTTATCACATTACGATTTGAGAAGGTGATAAAAATTTGATTTAATTTTCATACAAGCGAACAATAATGTTGATATTTTCGATTAGATCGTCATCAGGCTGCTTTACTCTAATAAACATGAATATTTATGTATGAAAATGTGAAACCAATCAAGGCAATTTGTGAGTCAATCATCACAATGAAATGAAATAGAGATTACGTCACTACATATATTACAGGCAGAAGTACCAGTGGATAGTAGGAAGACAGGTGTACTGATAGTAGTAGGAAGATAATTATAAAATATAATAACTAAAGTTTTATCAATAGTACGTCAAAGGGGGATGAATAGACTTCAAATAAACATAAAAAGCATCAAAATCATTACGTAATAAACAAATGTGTTAAAAATAATAAGTAAAAAAATAATGTCAATCGTTAGTTACCTCATATCGGGCCATGGAAGAGATAGGGGTGTCACAAATTTCTTCTAAACACATAAATTGCCGTTGAATGAACGTATTCCTATGGCTTCTGTTATGTGTGTAGGAGACGGGATCGAACTCCGTCGGGAAATGATGGAGGTATACAATAGATCACCCGAAAAGATCTAGATTAATCTACAATGTGACCACTATCTACCAGGTGTGCAAAGATAGAACTGCGTATTGTTTTTGACTGACCCTTCTTAAACCATTCTGGGAATGTTTACTCATTCATTGTGTGAGTTGCCTGGAAGTACGCCCGATATAGCTATCTCCACCACAGGAGCAGCTGAATTTGTAAATGCACACACAGGAGGCCAACTCAGATAACTTATCCTTCGTTTGGGTAGACATTTCTGGTTGACTTGAGAAGATCAACGCAAGTTTGGCTGCATTGAATGTTCTACTAATCGCTCTCATTAATCTGTCCTGCAGAGTATCGCAGGCCACATGTCCATTGAATTGTTTACTTAATAAATAATGGCTTCTTTCGAATCTAATCGAAAATAACAACATTGTTCGCTTATATATCTGTGTTGTTCTAATTTTCACAATGGGAATCTTTAATATTTAATTTTCAATCTTAACGCTGATACAACGACATAGATGATACATTCGACTAACAAATTTAAATTCCAAACAGAATGTTCAGTGAAAAGGGTCTCTTTTCAACAAATCCATTGCAGAACTATACAATCGTGTATGCTTATAAAGATTATGGAACGGCAAGAGATTCTGTTCTGTTTTAAGCACTTAAATGCGAAGAAATCCAAGCAGATTGTATAAACAGCCTTAAAATCAACCTGTTGATTAGTGGGAAGTGATTGGAATCGTTTAAATGTTCAAAAATCGGACTTCTAATTACTTTCCTCTCATTTTTGAAGAACCATACAACGACATTGTCTTGTATCCTAGTTGGAAGAAATCGCTTCCTTAACGCTCTGTCTACCTTATTCTATAACAGCTGATAAATATACATTTGAAGGCGAACAGACAAGGTAGCTTCTCCTGCACGTATACAGATTCTAAATTAGAATTCCGGCCATATCTTCAATCGCCTTTTACTGACTACACTGAAAATAGGTCATTACAGACAGTAACAAGACATTCTTTCAGTGAAACAACCAAAACAAATTGATTAGATTCAAATTTGACCTTTAAAACAAGCAAACTGAAATTCTTTACACAATAATAATTCTAATAGTTCTGTGAAAAATAGAACGTTTATTTTTTCTTAACAAACATCTACAATTGCATGAAAC
>OX103971.1:84595728-84619197 GCA_944470395.2 Schistosoma turkestanicum | reverse complement strand
TTGTTTTTACAAATGAAAAATGTACCTTTAGAATGTAATTTGACAAGTCCATATCCGATAGAATTAATTAAAGTTTTCAATGCGATGCCAACTATGAATACAATAAAAGTAATCCATAATGGTAAGTTTAGAGAAGATGATACAAATTTGATTTAATTTTCAATGTTAACACTGATATAACGACATAGATGATACATTCGACTAACAAATTTAAATTTGGAACACAACGTTCAATGAAAAGGTCTCTTCACACACACGCACACATACATCTGGCTTCATTTCATGGAAAGGTATGAGGTTCTGATATGTTTTAAGCAGTTAGATGCGAAGAAATCCAGGCAGGTTGTATAAATAGCCTTAAAATCAACCTGTTGATTAGTGGAATGTGATTGGAATCGATTAATTGTTCACAAATCGGACTTCTAATTGCTTTTCTCTCTCATTTTTGAAGAACCACACAACGACATCGTCTTGTATTCCAGTTGGAAGCAATCACTGTCTTTACGCTCTGTTTACCTTATTCCACAACAGCTGATAAATATACATTTGAAGACGATCAGACAAGGTAGCTTATCCTGCACGTATACAGATTCTAAATTAGAATTCCAGCTATATCTTGAACTGCCTTTACTGGCTATACTGAAAGCAGGTCATTACAGACAGTAACAAGACGTTCCTTCAGTGAAACAACCAAAACAAATTGATCAGATTCAAATTTGACCTGAAATTCTTCACAAATAAATTCTAGTGGTTCTGTAAAAATAATACGTTTTTCTTAACAAACATCTACGGTTGAATAAAACAGTATTACGCTCGTCACTTTGATATGCTTGAAACTATTACGAGTTCACCTTAGTTGGTAAACGTGAGCTAAAACAGATGATCCAGTGACACGATAAGCTACTCTAATCCGAGGGTCCCTTGGCCCTGCTAACTGTATGAAGATGTCTTCATACGACGTTGAAAGTGTATTCTACAAGCACCCAGAAAATCGAAGAGGAGCATTAAACTTTACAGACAATACATATTTATGCAGTTAGGTCTACGGTGAATACTAACCAATAGGAAATAACAAAGTATGTGAAATTGATGGCATAGGATGACCTTAAATATTGACCAATAGAATCAGACTTAAGGATATTTGATAAATAGCCCACACAGGAAATTACTACAGAAGAATGTGGATTGTTAAACCCATACACAACTCTGCTCCGTTATCCGGGATTAGAATCCACAGTAACTCTAGCTAGAAGGGTTCCAAGTGGAGTTTAGTCTAGGCACATAAACAAGTTGAATATCTTGTTCCATATTGTTGAAATGATAATCATATTCTTATCGCTAATTTTTGATTATGATAACCAGATTTATGCTTGATTATCTTGTCAAAACTGTTCACATTTTCAAGAAAACTATTTAGCAATCAAATGGATCGATGCAAGTTCACCGATGATCAGTGAAACACCATTTACGGATGATGGTATGTTTAAATTATATCACAACATATTTGAGATACATCTATTTTATAAAAATGAAGAATTTCTAGCTGTGGAAACCAGTTTTTTGTCTTTAAACAAAAAATTTCAAAACTATCAACTATTATTCCAGAATTTGTCATTGAATATATTCAAATCGATTTATATGATACACTATACATTTTCAGTTGAAGTAATCATGTATTTTATATGCCAAATGGGAATATATCAATCTATTGTAATGAGGTCAGTTTGAATGATAGAAGAAGAGAATCTGTAACCAAAAAAATTTTCAATTTTGAAATCATGTGAATTGTATCATTTGTAGTCTGCCAGCTATAGAGAAACTTAAGTAGTATGAGGCTCATCAGTAGTGCGCACCCATGACGACCTCTACATGCGGGAATCGAACCGAAGAACTTCGGTCTCACACGCGAACGCTCAAAATCTAGACTACTAAACCGGCATTAACCAGTGTTACTGTCTAACGTTAATCTATCCAAGATATTGCGCAACCTCATGGATTTTACAGCCGTTTCATAAGCAACAGGGTTCACTGTGTTATGCTTCTCGAATCATGTTTCGATCCACATTGTTTCCGACTTCGGCTAATACTACTACAACCTCTACTATTGTGCGATTCGAACTAGCAGTTCTATCTCTCTGTGTTAGTGTGTAACGGCAACACCTACTTAAGTGCGAAGTTCTACGTTGTAGAAGACTAACTGACTGAATGACTGACTAAATTTAATAGCTACACTAACAGAGTTTCCATGTAAAATGACCATTTAGATCGTACTCAATAGAAAATGAAATAATTCTGTTCAAGTTGAGACAAGATTTTGAAAATCTTTAATCATTGAACATCAATGTATACTAACTGATAAACTCATAGTTTGAATAGTATTTGCCAATACATTGAACACGTTAATCAATGGTTCATTGATAAGCGTATGTAAATGGTCAGGATCGAGACTCAAACTGTTGTTCGAAAAATGTGTCTTCAACTTATAACGGATGTGTTGCATTTCTCTACAACTACATAGGCATACACTTGAAATAAGAAGTCGGTTTATTGAATTTCTTCACAATTGATTAGTTGGCTACTTTGCTGAGTGTGAATTCAGTTGGTTTCTGTTCATCGTGTTATGTGCAACTGTTATTCATATATTTCTTTCGATTATTTTTCCCGTCTGGCGGTAGAGTTGGTTATCCCTCATTGTATAGTTTGGTAGAATAGGTCAATTCTGATGTTTGCTGATCGAAATAATATCCATAGTTATTCGCATTCAATGAAATGATAAACGTTACGTTGTGATGTGATGTTTAACCGCTGGGCTGTTGTTCATGTAGGCGTTACAAGAATCCCTAACCATCTTACTGATCCTTTTTGTCATATCGATGTATTTACTTTGTAGAGCACAAGTACCCTTTCAGTGATTGTTTACTTAGTTCTTTGTGATCAGATTGTCAAAAGTTTCCTGTGGAAGTTTGAGAGGTAGAGATTCTTTGAAAGTTCATCCATTAAGTATTTGTTTTCGGTTTAACATGCATGCAATCAAAGAGCTGTTCCTTGTCATTAAATTCATTCAAGAGTGGTAGTTTGTTGTCTGATACTAATTCCAAGATGAAAATAGACAAATATGCATTCCTTGACTCAGTTTAAGTCTGTAAAGCTTCTTTCTCATTGTTGATCTTTTCACTGAGATGACTGTCTGAACTTATGCTGAGGAAGCTTGTGCATCAGACCTACAATCGAATCCTGTACAACACACGATTCACTTAGTTTAGTAAAGTTAACGTTGTGTTTTTTCCCCTCATTCAACGATCGCTAGAAATTATCAATTAACAAAGCTAAATGACTAGAAGGATAGAATAGATCTTGTTGCAATTACCTGGATAAACTATCGGACGGTTAGTCGTTTAAATAGTGGACTTATCAACACTTATTGAACAGTAAACTGAATGCCTATGAATCTTCATATCACATTAGTACAAGTTCAAGCAAGAAAGGATATTAGTAACTTTTGTTATAAATGGGATGATTTTTATTTACCTAATTAGAGTTTTGGTGAGAATTTATCCAACTTTTATTATCTTTTTGATCATAATGGCTGATTATATAAGGAAGATCCGATTATTTTTAAAAATGTAGGTTCCAGATGTATTTGAATCGATGCTGCCTAACTTGGGACTACGATATGGCACTCATGTGGTAAAAGACAATAAATGTAAGCTCATTTTGTATTGATTCAAATATATATATATATATACATACATAACTTTGATTAATCCACTATCTTGCGCAACCTCATCCATCCTCTCGGGTGAACCGCTTCACTTATCTGCGGAGTCTCATCAGTTCTGATGATCTGGTTACTGACGAAATCTCAGCACGGATACAGAAGTCTCTATTAGCTTTTGCCAACTTGCGTCACTTATGGCGTAGGCGAGATATCCATTTGCTAACCAAAGGACGAGCCGACTGTGTAGTAGTTCGCTCCGTCCTACTATATGGATGCGAAACTTGGCCAGTGAGAGTAGAAGATATTCGTCGGTTACTGGTTTTCGATTATAGATGTCTTCGAAGATTTGCTTGTATATTCTGGGACAAACGAGTTAGCAATACTATAGTTAGGAAACGAGTACTGAGTAGGGATGGCAGACCAATAGATAAGGTATTTAATCTTCATCAATTGAGGTGTTGCGCACATGCGTCGCGTATACCTACCCACCGACTGCCTTGAAGAGCTATATTCTGTGAAGTAGGAGTAGGTTGGAAGAAAGATAGAGGCGGCCAAAACAAAACATGGCAGAAATGCATGAAGTCACTGAAAACTGGATTGAGTCATGTTGATAGGTGTCGACTACCTGGTTGGGGTCCGTAAGACGAAAGTCACCAATGGTTCGAGACCTTGAATGACATGGCCCTCACCTGGGTTATGTTTCACTACATTTGGTGTCGCTGCCTACACTTAGGGTGAAGATTCCGTGGCCGAAGGAATTTAAGGTCGGGGCTGTGCTGAGCTTCCTGAAGGAGCTTGGGGCCGTGGCGTAGCTGGAGGGTGTAAAGTAGCCGAAAGCGAAGTTGGCGGTGCTGGGGGCGGTACTGGCGGGAAGACGACATGGAAGACGGTCACGGAGCGGCTGACAACGGAGTTCGACAGCCCAGTGGACAGGGAGGAAGCGCTGCAGAAGTTCCGGTTGGCGAGGTTGTCGGTAGATGTTGGCTGATTTGTATTTATCTCGAATTACAGAGTTAATTGGTAAAACCGAAAAACCATATCGTAAATCGTTAATCTGCAAAATATCAATCCATCATATCGAACTGGACTGTTCCTGTTGCAAACATCAATCCATTGTCTGACATTTCACTGTTCGTGCGTTTCATACAAACCCCATTGTATTCCCGCTCTTCCTTTCTTGATCTTCCGCTTATTTTCTGCTGCCAGGCATTACGTTTTTAATCGCGTCATATACTTTTTATAAGTAGCGCTACCACACTACCACTATGGGATTTGAACTGACAGTTGCGTCTCTATGCTGACGCGGTATGGGAACCTGAAATGACGTAGGTACTTACGTACGTACGATGTTCTACGTTTTAACTGACTGACCTATTGAATAGGCTTGACCTCTACTGATCACACGGCTTCTCACATAAACTCTAAAAATCTCCTCATGGAGCTAGTCGCTAATGAGCACATGATAATTTTCATAACAGGATAGCTAGATCCTCCACTATACACATTGTGCACCAACCAAATTACAATTGAGGAAGAAGTTCTCAAAGATATGGAAACCTTTACATACCTGGCAGCATCAATAATGAGCAAGATAGATCTGATGCAGATGTAGAGACAGGGATTGACAAAACAATGACAACATATCTACAATTGAAGGACTTCTGTAACTCAAAAGAACTATCAGCCAACAGCAAAACTACAAGTTTAAATACAAATATCAAAATTCTTCTATGAACTGAAGAACTACAAAATCAGTAATCCAAAAGATGCAGGTGTTTATCATTTAACTGTTGCTCAAGCCCGATATTGGTGATCCGTTGGAAAGACAACATCAGCAACAGCCTACTGTGGGAGTCAGCAAGCTAAATTCCAATTGAGGAAGAAATTACGAAAAGGTGCTGGGTGTGGATAGGACACACACACTCAGGATAGCATCCAACTGTGTCACAAAGCAAGCCGTAACATGAAACTGGGTTAGTGTTAGGATATTCATCCAATATCCTAAGACAATAATTGGTCAATTCCTATTGGTTCATTCCTACTGGTCAATTTCATGATCGTCCTAGATATCAATGTCACGTGCTCCAATGTTGTTTCTTATTGGTTGTTCTGAGTATCAATGTCACTTCAAATGTTGCTTCCTATTGGTCGTCTGAACTGTCAATTGCACAGACTTCGAAGCTGTTTCCTATTCGACCGAAATGTATATATACTCATTATCTGTAACGTTTTATGACCAGGACCAGGACCAGGACCCGGTCCCGAATCCCTAGTCCGGGATGCTGATTCTCTTCTGGATTCGGACCTCATACTTTCTGGATGCTTGTAGAATACAGGTTCTACCTCATATCACGTCTTCTTATTTTGACTAAATATGGGGGTTGAGATAATCGGATTTGAGTATCATGTCGTGTCACCGGATCCTCGATCCTCGCTCTCGTAATAGTTCAAGCATATCAGAATGACGTGTTTACGTGCAGGCGTAACAGTTAAAGGTTTTAATAACGACTTAAGGGGGTGACTGAAGTAATCATGATTCAAATTTTTGAGACTAGTCATTAGTGGTTTTTATGAGCAGTTTTAAAATATTAGATGTACACTACTTCTATAAGTCTGTTGTTCGTGATCGACACTCATGAGGTGTGTTTGTGCGTGTGTAAGAAATTGTACTTTTGAAACCGAAATACTTGCTTACAACAGCTGGAAGATATTATTGCCGACTTACTTACTTACGCCTATGGCCCATCATGGAGCTTGAGCTACTGACCAGCCTACTCCAACCTAGTTTTGTCTCAAGACTTGCTATTCATTTCTACCCAATGGCTGTTACTTAAATTAACGCCAAAGATCCTGCTGATCTTATCAAATGGTTATCTAATTATGAATTTACCTGTCTTACCAATTTCCAATCAACTTTCTTCAATTTCGTGTCATAACACCTTAATTTCATAAGATTTAACTAACTGACTAACTAGGTAATTTTAATTATCGTCTTTTCTATTTTCAATACAAGTAATCTATGATAATTTTTATGGAAAGCGTAATGAACAAAACATTCCACAAGTTGCTGTGAAATCTGGAACATTAGTCGAGTATAGACCACTTCCAGGTAAGCAAAACATTTTCAGAGTTTTCGAATATAATTTTGTTTAGAATTTCAAATGATCTGTACGTACACATGAATTTACGTATGCCTGTGAATCATTGTGGTTGACTACACCAACGACCAGTAATCATCAGTCAACTCTGTCAAAAGCTCTCCTTTCCAGGTGTTTTTAAGTGTCATTCATTCTTATGATGCCTGTCGCCAGTTTCCAGCTTCATGTGTTCTTTGATCTTCTTCCTTTCCTATCACCTTCAAGATTCCAAATTACGCATTGTCTCGTCATTCAGCTTGGTGATTTCTCCAAAGAGTTTTCTATCCACATACGGCTTTTTCCTGATTTCCTCTCTAATTAGATGCTAGTCGGAGTCCCATGCTCCATTAAGAGTAACAGAGTCAAGTAAATAGATTAATAAAGAGGATGTATATGTGAGCATACAAATGGACAATACAAGATCAACATTTCTACAATTAAAAAACTTGTAGAAATCAAAACATCTACCAACCAACACCAAAGTCACAATTTGATATAAGAATGTGAACATAGTTCTATTGTATAAAGCGGATAGTTAGAGAACTATGCAAGCCATCATCCATAGATATCGATGTTTATTAACAGTTGTCTACACAAGATACTCCTCAACAGCTGGTCAGACACCATCAGCAACAAACCATTGTGGGACAGAACACATCAGATTCAAACTGAGGAAGAAATGAGTAACATGTGCAGACAGTGTTTAGGACGCACTTTTCACAAACCACTCAACTGCATATCGAGGCAAGCTGTAATTTGGAATGCTGAAGGCGAAAGGAAAATTGGTTGACCAAGAAACACACTACACCGAGAATAGTAGACAGACGTGGAAAGAATGAACGGCATTTGAGTAGAACTGGAGAAGAAGTCGCAGAACAGCTTTGGGTGAAAGTTACTGGTCATTGATCTTTATTCCAAGAGAGTTAACAGGCATCATTACTTATGGAAGGATGAACTACTTTGCAAATATTCTCAAGAAGTCATCAGCAGGAATGTTTCTCATTTGTTTTATTTCTCACGTCTCATCATCTTCGCTATATTCTTTTTTTGTTCTAATAATAGATCTCAATTGATTAATGTCTATTGTTACTATTACTAGGCGGTCTAACATAGTTCGCTAAGTCAATTACAATCTAGAAATTGATAAACTAGTGACTACGACTGTTATTCATATGAATTTGAAAATTTTGACCAGACACATGGAGCATATGATTTGTCTGATATTTGAGGAATTCCATGAATGCTTATAATGAACTCCATGCCTTGTTTAGCATTTTACTGTGTTAAAAAAGTGATGATTTGAAGTTTATTCACTTAATTTATTACTCTGACTGGAGCCCATCTGAAGTCATAGCTGCTCCTGAACTCGGATATAGGAGAAGGATTGGTTATCAGTAAGTAATGAGATAAGTAAGTGAGTAAGTAAGTAAGTAAGTAAGTAAGTAAGTGAGTAAGTAAGTAAGTAAGTAAGTGAGTAAGTAAGTAAGTAAGTAGGTAAGAAAGTAAGTAAGTAAGTACCTACTTCATCATTAATATAATGACTTCCAAACAAGAATGTATGAATCAGAGAGACGGAGAGAGAGAGAGTGGTTCAAGTGAAAACAAACTGAAAGTAAAAATGTAGCCTACAATAAAGTTACCTTACATAACAGCTGATCAAAGAACATACATTAAGCCATTCTATGATCACTCTATCGATCGATCAATAAACCATAGAATCTAATCATCTTCAATTGATGAAAGAATCTGGAATGCTAATTTTTTCTATTGACATTTTCTTCATGTATCGTTGTTAACATTGTCAGTCTTATTCTAACACAAATAACCTTATTTCTTTTTCGTTATTATAGTCTGCAAAGAAACAGGTTCTTATAATTTGTTGCAAGATTTACATTGTCAAGAGTATACAACAGTGCATAGTTCTTTTAATTGTTGGCTTAATAACAGTAAATTTTGCTCAGAAATAGTAAGTAATTGATAACTTTAATATATCTGTCAACATTTCTCGGCGAAATGTGTTCTTTGGTAGTCAGTCCTCTTTTGTACTGGTCATGAAGATTCCAAGTGAGGGCTTGTCTTGTGACGCAGGTGGATGCCTTCCTCAGTGTATGGCCTATCCACATTCAGCTGTTCTTCCTTATTTCTTCGTCTGCTGGAATTTGGTTTTGTTAGGATATTCGTTCAATATCCTAAGAGAATTATTGCTCAATTCATACTGGTCAATTTTATGGTTGTCCTAGTAGATATCAATGTCACGTGCTCCAATGCTGTTTTCTTATTGGTTGTTCTGACTATCAATGTCACTTCAAATGTTGCTTCCTATTGGTCGTCTGAACTGTCAATTGCACAGACTTCGAAGCTGTTTCCTATTCGACCGAAATGTATATATACTCATTATCTGTAACGTTTTATGACCAGGACCAGGATCAGGACCCAGTCCCGGATCCCTAGTCCTGGATTCTGATTCTCTTCTGGATTCGGAGTTGAGTAATTTTTAAAGACCTTAGATCCGCACAACTTACTTGGAAAACGGCCTAATTTTTTAATTTTATTACGGAATTTTGAATTTCTATATTTTCGCCCCGGAGATGTTAAGTCGACCTTTATCTTACCTTTCCCACTCAGAAAATACTTGACTCTTACTGGTTGACGCATTATTTTAGTGCGCTATTATGTGGCTCTTCCTATGGCGTTTCTATCATTGCTTGATTTGTGTGCTTAGCCACCTCATATTTTCTGGGTGCTTGTAGAATACACCTTCTACGCCCTATCAAGACATCTTGATCTAGTTAGTGGGGCTTTGGACAAACGGATTAGAATAGTCTATCGTGTCAATGTATCATTGATCTTTGTACCGTTTAGCGAGTAAGATTAACTCGTAATAGTTACAAGCATATCATTTGGCGACGGTGGTTTTGGAAACATGGTTCCTCATAAACTAGAATTATTACTTGGGAAGCAGCTGAAACTAATGCAGATGTTTACAGATATCAAGATTTCCCGTTCCACACAGCCCAGCTCATCTAATGCAACCACAGCTCCATCACTAGACGGCATTTCAAATAGCAATGCTGAGTTTCAATATGATCCTGATGCTAATGTTACTTTTGACATGTAGTTGCGGAGTTATGAACATTTATTTAAATTTGATTTCGTCAATCAAAATGATGGTTGGAAGTTTCGGCTGCTACTTCGAAAGTTGGGCTGAACAAATACTGTCACTTAATCCTGCCTTTGAACCCACGTGATTGCTCATTCTTAGATACAGTTCAGACATTAGGCAAACATTTTGGCGACAACTCGTCATTGTTTAATATGCGTTATAGATGTTTGAAGCTAATTATGAAGGAAGATGATGATTTTCTTACGCATATGGGCATCGTCAACGGTGAATGCGAACGCTTTCGGTTGAAATCTTAGTCTGAAGACAAATATCAAGCCCTCATCCTCATTGGCAGCCTCAAAAGTTCAGTGACATAAGAACACAGCTTCTGTGTTGATTGGAGAAATATCCCTAAACTCACCCTTAGTTGCATGGCTAACGAACACCAACGTCTCATTAATCTAAAACAAGACAAGACTATGGTGTAGAGTTGTGGGTCTAGTCTTGTTGAAGTATGAGTAGTGCAACAGACACCTAATCTAATAGTACCAAGAAGTCTAGTCCGAGAGCAGGTACCAATTCGTTAAGTGCAGTCATGTGTAAATTGTAACTCATGATTTCAACGAAACACAATAATCTTCATAACTCTTTCATGAAAATAATTAATTCTGATGAATTCTTACACATTTGAAATAATCATTCAATCGTTGTTAGACCACCTTTATAAACCTGGAAGCACTGGACGGCCGTTTCGTCCTGATATGGGTCGGCATCTAACGATGTTAATGCCTAATCAATCAGAGTTAGACATTAACAGTTTTAGATGCCGACCCAGTCGTCCAATGGTTAGGCGTTCGCGCACAATACCGAAGGTCCCGGGTTCGAATCCTGCGAGGTGCAGGAGTCGTGGATACGCACTGCTGATGAGTCCCATATCAGGACGAAACGGCCGTCCAGTGCTTCCAGGTTTCTAATGATGGTCTAACAATGATTGATTGATGATTTCAAATGTGTAAAAACACTAATCTCCATAACTCTAATTGAAAATATGTGATGAATTCATTGTAAAAATGAACTAATTACACTTAAGGACAGTTGATTGACATTGATCCGAGAGTCATATGACGAAACAAATTCATCGTCATCCATTCACTAAATAAAAATTCATGTCATCGCATATTTATTATTTCAGAAGTGTTCCGAAACGACTGATGTGTACTCAGAGGAATCGAACATGAATTCGTCGAGTATTCCTAGCACTGAATCAACTGCCACTACGGAGCCGACTACTTTTTCAACAACCAGCAGCACGGAAAAACAACGCACGCTAGTAAATAGTCAAACAATGAATGTGAATATGGAGTTTCGTCGTTTCACCGTTGCATTGTTAATGCCATTTTTATTGATCGCTGGAGTGGTGTGCATTGCTTTCCCAGTATTTTTACATAAAAAACGTAAGTGTATTTTGTGCGAAGAAAAATAATTAGTCAATCTTTGTTTATGTAAATTTTATTGATATGAGGAATCGAATTGATAACTGTTATGTTCGTCACTAGGTACGCTTGAAGCGACTACGAGTTCACCTTAGTCGATAAAAGCGAACGAGACAATGAGACAGAGTCCAGGTAGGCTACCTTGAATCCCAAACTACAAAACATAAGACCTGATAAGCGTAGAAAGTATATTCTACAACATCAAGCAATCACTAAATACAATCAAGCATACAACTCTCGTTTATTTATACACCATAGAAACGTCCTTGAGACAGTTACGAAAATAGCACACTAAAATACACGGCAGCCATTCACAGCCATGGATTTTGCTGGTGGGAAATGAAATCTCAAGGTCAGCTGGTCAGCCCATGCTCGCAAACATGAAATCCAAAATAAGGCATTTAACAAGCGAGTTCTGGGGATCTAACATCCCCAATAATAACTGTTTCTTATTTCAGGATACACGTTCACTGAAGTTTATTTTAATAAAAAGATTTTGATTGAATTCATTTATCGCAAAAAGAATCAATTATCAAAGTTGTTACTTCTTCTCCTTTTATGATCTCTTGATGTAGGTCAATGTCACCATATTTGAACTCAGATTATCCTTGATAATTCTGATCTAAAGTATCATCTATACACCTGTTTCATTTTCATGTGTAACACAGTGATTATAGGTTGTTACGGAGTTTCATTCTGTGTTCAGGAGGCTTTGTTTGTGGAGCTTTAATTGTTCTTCTGAACAACATCATCTGAAGTTTATGCTGATGATGTTGTTTAGAAGAACAAAGAAAAATCCACAATCAAAACATCCAACTCACTGAATGAAACTCGACCACAGTAGTACAAATAGTAGTTAGACACAAGGGATTGATTTGTAAACACAAATTCACACACATCAATCTTCACCAGTTTGCAAAGGACGAATTAGCGAATTATGTGATACATTCGGTGGAATACTAGAGAAAATTTAAGAACGTCTCATTTAGTGTGCATTTATTGTCTTGTGTCATTTGATAAATGAGAAAATATACTTACTTACTTACTTACTTACTGACGCCTCTTACCCCCAATCGAGGATAGTCCGCCCACCAGTTTTCTCCAACCAATTCTGTCCTGGGCTTCCCTTTCGAGTTCTGTCCAATTCGCGTTCATTCCTCTCATATCTTTCTCTATTTCTCGGCGTAATATGTTCCTTGGCCTTCCACTTTTCCTTTTGCCTTGAGAGATCCATGTGAGGGCTTGTCTCGTGACGCAGTTAGGTGCTTTCCGCAATGTGTGTCCTATCCACTTCCACCGCTTCTTCCTGATTTTCCCCCTCCACTGGAATCTGGTTTGTTCTCTCCCACAGTAGGTTGTCATGTCTGGCCAACGAATCCGAAGTATTTTGCGAAGACAACTGTTAAGGAATACTTTTATCTTCTTGATGATGGCTTTGGTAGTTCTCCATGTTTCCGCTCCATACAGTAGAACTGTCTTGACATTTGTATTGAAAATCCTGATTTTGGTGTTGATTGATATATGTTTGGAGTTCCAGATATTTTTCAGTTGTAGAAATGCAGCCCTTGCTTTGCCGATCCGCGCCCTCACATCTGCATCGGATCCACCTTGGTTGTCGATGATGCTGCCAAGATATGTAAAGGTGTTAACGTCCTCCAAGGCATCTCCATCAAGAGTGATTTGGTGAGAAAGTATAGAGTGTCCAAGTTTTTATTTGCTTATCAACTGATCAATGAAAGATGCTAGTGTACTATATTGTGGAATTTGATTGAAATCAACGGCGCACAATTCAACACACTGACTTAACTTAACTTTCACTACGGCTTACTAATTTTGTTTTTCTATGCGTGTGATTCTATTTTAGGATTAGGCACAATCAATATGATTTGAAATAATAATTGAAACGGGGCACATTTTGATACAAACAAATTCTCTAATGGGAGTATTTCCTAATTTATTCAAAATTCAATTTCGATGACAAGTATCCCCAAATATGAATCAGTCAATCAATGATTACTCTGTTTTAATTACATGTAATCCCATTGTAATGATGAATAATTTTTGTATAGTGTTGTGAAAAATAAAACTTCATTGTGTCGAGTATAATTTGAATTTAGTATTTTCATTTTATGACATGACAAATTTTGATTCAAGTTTGACATATTTTAATATCAGACTAAATGTACACAATATTTTTGATGCGTCATTGTCAATCAAATATAATTGGTTGATTTTCACCACCAGCGATTTCTCGTAATTCCTCCTTCCGATGAAATCTGGTTTGTTCACCATCACAGTAGGTCGTTGTTGATGGTGCCTGCCTGATCAAGCAGATACTAGTTTATTGTGTAAATAACTGTTAATAAACACCGGCATCTTGTGGATGATGGCTTTCGCAGTTCCCCAACAGCACATCAGTATCAGATCCACCTTGTTTATCAATGATGCTGACCAAGTGTGTAATGGTTTCCACGTACTTAAGAACTTCTCCATCAAGTTTTATTTAACTGGTGCATGTTGTGTGTATTGGAGGATTTTGATTTTTCCCTTGTGTATGCAGAGGCAGCAGCTAGACTCGCCTTCTTCCCCTGTCTTTGTTTGTGTAGGTGAGAAAGAAGATCTAGTTCATCTACGGATTCCAAATCTTCCACCTGCATCTGATGTATTCCATGCTTCCACTGAGATGCTGATGTCTTCTTGATGCAGCCAACCACTGGGATAGAGAGATATGATGATGGTAAGCAGCCTTATCTGACACCCGTTTTCACATGGAATTAGTTTATGAGCTGTCGACTGTGTCGTCATAATATCGTGCTATCTACGCCGTCAAATGCTTTCTTATAATCAAGAAAGATGATGTACAGTGGTGATTTCAATTCCATTGACTGTTCAAGAATGATCCATGGTGTTCAGTGCAATCAGATAGGTACACAACCGGTCCTTACAGAACCCATCCTACTGAACTTGTAGTGAGGCATCTACTGAATCTTTCATTCGGTTTAACAACATCACGTTGAAGACTTTTCCTTATATTAATAACAGATTGATTCCTCTATAGTTTTCACATTTATTATGATCGCAATTTGTACGGGGCTTATCTAGTTCCAGTCGCATCTTGACCACTATCAGTTATTGATCTTTATTCATATTGGCTCATTTCTTTGTTCTCATATTCTCCGTGAATCCTCTGGAATTTTTACGATTGTGCTCTGTGATCGACCTGGTTCTATTAATTATAATCTGATCAAACTCATATAGCTTTGTATATGTGTTTGTGGTAGAAATTGGTTCTATTTCCAACCATGCTGTGGAAAATACATGAGTCGATCGGTCTCTTTTCACTTACAGTCCATATCATCCAATGACATCTTCAAACACAATGCTGTTCTCTCAGACACTGATGTTCAGGTCCGCGGTCTGGATTATCGTACCGATTCCTGGGCATTTCTGTACGATCTACTGAAGCCTCTATTAGAACTGATTTTCATTATCATGCCTTCTGTTATTGGTAGTGACGCAGAATCTGATGATATTCATTACAAACCGTTCCCTCTGTGATTTGGTTCATGAGATTCTCTTCCTGTAAGCACTTTCTGCACCTTTCTAGACAGCATCAGTGTAAAACCTTATCTGCATGGGTCGTTCCTCTCTTGACAGTTTGGTTTTATTCAACTAGCTTCAACTGAAATTCAGAAATTATAATGATTAGTGCAATCATTGTTGATGAATAGTTCTCTATTCCGTTCTCAATCTGCATGACATTAGTTTGATTATAATCAAACCTACTAATGTAATGTAAATGATTTTCATAGTTCTATCTATCAACAATGTTATCTTTGTACTTGGACAAAATATTCAAAACGTCATATGCTTTCTTAAAAAAAAACTATAAGAATGTACCTAAGTCATTTGGTTCATTCAAATTTTTTTTTGGTTCTGATTAGCTTATCAGTCAGAATGTCAGTTAATTAATCCGTTTAATAACTTCATCAACAGTGAAAAATGAATTTTTGGCTGTCAGTGTTCATTGATTTGTTAAAATAGGACCACATCGTGAGAGAAAATTTACAAGAATTTACGTGATACTGTGTACACACACCCTTAATTTACTGGAGTTTTCCATTTCAATCAATATTTTCAACCATAACACACTGAAGCATGATAAAGTTAGTTGTTAATTAGAAAGGTCATTTAATGAATATCAGAATGGATAAAAGGTGGTGCCAGTTGGTAATCAGTACAATAGATTGTGTAAATATGATTTCTCCTAGAACAGCTTGACAATAGAGATAATAATCACAATAATACTAATAATTTCATTGTGTGAATATGATGCGTAATATAAAGTCCTTCATTTTGGAATATTCTAGAGGGATTTCAATCTAGAAGTAACATCAAATGAATACTTCGTATTCTGAAAAACAACTAGCTATTTACTTGAATGCAAATCTGTTTTTATGTGGGCTGTTCCAACTAAATAAATGATCATGTACTATGCTACACGAATGTAATGTTTGTCGGAGGTCCCAGATCAACCACTCCGATAGCTTCACTTTAAATATTCACAGAAATATGTTCTTATAGTAATTTCGCTCATGATAAAATGTTTTGTAACTATACCTTTCAGGTTGACTAAATAGTCTAGGTTTTAAGCATTCACCATATAGACAGGCACTAATTTCCTCATGGTAGATAGCTTTACTATCGTGTGAAAGAATAATTCTACCAGTCTATCACAGCTTTGGCGGGTGTAGCTCAGTGGTAGAGCGCTCGTTTTGTTAGCGGCGGCCAAATCAACACATGGCACAAATCCATGAAGTCACTGACAAGTGGACTGAGTCATGTTGGTAGATGTAGACTACCTGGTTGGGGTCCGTGAGACTAAAGTCACCGATGGTTAGAGACCTTGAATGACGTGGCTTAAAATCGTTTGCGATCGCTCAGGTTGATCTACTCTTTGTGTTCTCTGAAATCCTAATCTTCTCAATTCGCCAACACCTCTACCTTTGTCTTTCTAAAGTTATCTCACATGCTTGAATGCGAAGCGGTGTTTATTTGAGCTGTTCCAGCTAAATAAATGATCAAGTACTATTCTACAAAATCTAAAGTTTGTCATTTTCAAGGTATGTAGTAATTGATTCTGTTTAGTAGTGTTTCAGCTCATTGTTTGAGGAAAAATTACCTCGAACGAATTATCGATCGATCATGGTTAGACCGCTGTCGGACACCTGAAAGCACTGGATAAAAGTTTCGTCCTAGTTTGAGACTCATCAGCAGTGCGCATTCAAGGCTAATGCTCACCAGTTTTATATTTTTGAAAAGTAGTTTTTTGAGTGAGTCACTATACCTACAATCGAATAGTTTGTTTGCTGTACGAGAATAAATGGTTGTGACAGCTTCGAAGTGTAGTAGTGTCGTTAATGATGAAACTGGCATCAGGGAATTTGAGTTGTTTTAATGTGTTAAATCTATTTCGATATTCGAAATTTGGTTTGTACATGATGTAGAACATATATACAATGAGATTTTAAAACGTCGAGTAATATGATATTAAAATTTCGGTTATATTTCATCATATCACTAGACACTGTTTCTTTCGATTAAGTTAATTTCAATCGAATTATAACATCGAGTATGAACTTGAAAATAGCGTGTCTGTCTACGAAGAATAGTTACAAATAACGAAAACAGGCTTCTCAGTTAACCTAGTTGTGTGTGTTGTACTCCTAACCGTTAATCAGTATCATGTGTTAAATACAAAACACAAGTTAGAATTAAGTTCTCACCACAAAATGTGTGTCAGCTCTAAATTCTTATTGATCCACAATACGTTATCCTCTTTCTCTCAACTATGTCTCTTAGATAAGAAATCCACTTCGGCAGCCTCCACAATATTTCATTATATTCTAAGCAGAATACTAGACTATATCAGATCATAAAACAGGAAAATACATGAGCGAGAGCAAAATTGTTGCATACAGAGAAAACTTATGCAAAGCTCTTCAGCCAATGGTGAGAATGAATATAGAAAAAAAGTAGAGATGATTGTCATAAATGTTCGTTTCAGACTAATATTCATAATTCTACAAATGATTGTAAATAATTCAAACTACGGAAATCTATTAAGTAGTCTAAATTGAACTACAACAATGCAAGCGATGAATAACCGCTGTCAGCAACCTGGAATCACTGGACAAAAGTTTCGTCCTAGTGTGGGTCTCATTTTTAGTGAGCATCCACGACTCCTTTCCACAAGTTGTATACTGTTTAAAAGCAAATCATTGAGTGGTTTATTTACTCTGTAATCGAATAGGTGTCTGCCGTATGAGAATAAATGTTTATGAATGTTTAGAAATGTAGTAGTGTTGTTTATGCTGAAACTGGCATCAGGGAATTCGAGTTAAGTTTATTACGATAGTTGATCTCGATTTGCATGTTGGGTGGGAATTCCAAATAAACTAAAAGACAAGAGTTAGAGAAACATTTGCTTTATACATGATATCAAATATATATATTTACAAGGAGATTTTACAACGTCGAATAGTGTAGTATCAAGATCTCGGCCATGTTATATCATCGTGATGATCAAAAGAAACTGTTTCTTTCGATTAGGATATTTCCAGTCGAATTAAAACATCTAGTATGAAGACGAAACTAGCGTATGTCTGATAAATTGTGTGTTAGCTCGAAATTCTTATTGATCTACAACGCGTTAGCCTCTTTCTCTCAACCATGCCTGTTAGGTCACAGGTTCATAGGGTAGCCTCAACAATATTCCATTATACTCTAAGCGGAACTAGTTAGAATACCGAAAATACCAGACTAAATCAGATCATAAAAAAAGAAAATACACTTATACATAAGCGAGCGCAAAGTGACTGTGAATAATAAACTAGCAATGAAATAGAGATAATAAATCACACAACAGTAGTTAATGATTAAATCAGAAGATGACAATAAAAGGAATCTATTCATTATATATACATGCTTGTTATTCAATAATTAATAAAGCCACACACAATAATAATCCTTTATTCAGTCAGTACTTGAAGTTATCATTCCTCTAACATTATTCATAATACAGCTCTATCCTAAATAAAAAAAAATCTTCAAAAATAGTTGCATACAGAGACAAATTATGCAAAGCTCTTTAGCAAATAATGAGAATGAATAAGGAAATAAAAGCAGATATGTTCGTCATAAATGTTCGTTTCGAACAGAACCTAATATTCTTAAGCTTACAAATGATTGAAAATAATTCAAACTACTGAAACTTATTAAGTAGTGTAAATTAAACTACAACAATGCAGGCGATGAATAACTTTGATCAATGATAAATCTAATTATTTAGGATAGTCCTAATACAATGAAAATGATCATTTCCAAACAAATGAATTAAACCAATTCGCTTTATTCATCATGAGCGAGTTAATAACATAAATATGACACATCACGATTGAGGAAGACACTGACAGACAACTTAATATATTAAAAGAGTTAGGTTTTAGGAAAAAAGACCAACCTCTTTAAAAATTCATTGCATCCTACAATAGGATAAAATGGTCACACTACCTGTAGTAGTAATTAGTGTGTTCCTTTCAAAAAATAACAAAAGAAGAAAGATTTTCTCAGTTAACTGGATTTTTTAATAAAACGATCGTTACACTGAACTTGATACAAAAAGACCGGGTTTGCCTCTCTTCTATGGCCTTGTTAAATTCCACTAATCAAATATTTATTTAATCACGACCGTTCAGGTTAATGGCAAATTCATCCAATCGTAATCTGGATTGATTGACGATTACAGAAATTATCGAAGCCAATTTGTGAAAAATGAACAATTCATACTGTAAAAGATATTTTAATTCTCTGATGTGTGTTTATGATATGAATATTTATGAGATCATTTGATATTTGTTCAGTATTTATAACGAACGAATCTACAGAAGGATGGACTAGTATGATATATCATCATTTGGAATTAAAGAAGCACGTACAGGCCAATATTCAAAGCATAACAGACTTTCCCCTTCCTAACTGCAAACGTTGTTTAGTGAAAATCATTATATATCATGGCTAGAAGACCATGTGTTTAACCAACGAAATACAAGAAGAGCTTGTATACATTGTAAGGTGACACGTTAAAAATCAATATTTAAAGAAATTCACCCCAAAGTATGTTAAAATGATGACAGAATGTTTCATACAAGCAACTGTTAACAGATAAACTATTTTCATCTATTTTGCACTCAATAGTGAGAAGATTTCAGCTATGGTCATTAACGAGATTAGGATAGAGCTAAACAGAAGCTTCATTGAAGCTCAAATATTTTCCGTGAATAAAACCGAATGTTTTTTGAATCGATCAAAAGTGTATGAATACTCTCCTGCGTTCAAATTTATATCTGCATGTGTGAGTAAGTACAATGAAAGGATTAGATGAAAGGTATTTGCGAGTTTTCGGGGAACATATTCCCCGTAAGTTGTGTCTGTAAAGAAGTAATGTTCTCAATATTCCGATGACTAAATACTTAATGGATTGTGGAAACAATTTGAATGCCTCAAACTAATGAACAGACATCATCAGTGAGTTTTTCGGAACACGTTCCCCGTAAGCTATGTCAAAAATGTGACTGTCATCGATTTCGTGTATGCAACTTATCAAAATAAAATAGTTCCCCAAAGTATTCTCTACATTCAAAAATTCGTGTCTAAACAGTTTTTTACCTTCTGCTCCATCTAAGTTATATTATGCACTTCACCTGGGTGACTTTAAAATGTTCGAAACTTATACCGTCGATCATGGAAGTGCATTCGAGATAGACATTGTGGTATGAACAGTACTCTAGAGTGCGATATATTTTTTCTCAACATAAGATAAGAAAAACACAGCTTTTCAATTCACAGATTTTGTAGGCACTGATGACATCTATTTTTGATAATTTCGAGATGTTTGGAGATGTTTAACAATCACTACTGATTACTAAATTACAAGTTATCAATCGAAATTACTTAAAATGTCTAACGAGAGTTTATTCAATACAAAAGACAATATATTCACTGATGAAGACCAATAACTGAATGATGTTGAAACCTAAAAAATTACTTTAAACATCATTCCACGTTTCAGACAATCAAGAGAATTAACGTGTTTGGATTACAGAATAATGATTGTCTACAGCAGAATTTTAATGATCAACAGAAAAGCTCTCAAGTGCCCTGATACGCTTGAGAGCGGGAACAGTCTGCTCTCCCTCTCTACAAATGCTCTCATATGACCACGTGTGTATAGCCACCACAAGGGACACCCTACTCACTGCCTTCTCATTACCAGAGTATTATTTGGCGAATTCGGATAACGAAAAGCGAATGTCCAATACAGCCTAAACTGGGTTGATAGGTGAGGATCTGCGAAATTTCGATCGCACAATAATCGTACACATAAACTCCCGGATCTTGAACGAACACAAATAGAGTATGAAGGTATTCTTGGTCCCCAACTACCATTGCATTCACTTTACGTTGCTCCACTGCTTCGTCGGTTAAACTTGGAGGTCAAACGCTGGGAAACTGGTGAGAACCTCTGATGAAAATCATCTGATTTTGTTTGGCCAGTATCTCGTCCAAAAACACAGAAATTCAATCATTGGTGTAGCGAATAATCTACTTACGTACTACACTACCTCTCTGTACAAATAACTGCTTTCGAATCAATCAATCAATCAATCAGTAAACAGAGCAGAAAATGGAAACTAACTGTTACATTATATGCATACACACACACACATGTGTTTATTGTTTTGAGGTGATGATGATGAGGATGATGAAAATATTGTTTGTCAAATGAATAAATCTAAAGTCTATTCATTAATGAAGCATTTAATTTATCAAAATATTTTTAATTGAATATCATAAAAAAAACCGAGAAACATTGATCATTGAAGAAAAAGAGTAGTACATTTAAACAAGAAAAATGGTTAATAAGAATAATTGAATGTTTTTTCACAAATTTACATTTATACACAAAAATATATATATTTGATAAATCGCGTTTTTTTTTAAAATTAAAAATAAATAATAATTGATTCGTTTCAATTGATCAATAATGGCGTCGAAAAAATCCATTGTTGTTAAATAATGTTCAGGTTTTAGATTTTCTGGGCCATGAATACAAATAGCTAAATCTTTTGTCATTTTCCCTGATTCTATGGTATTGATACAGGTTTTTTCTAAACGATGACAAAATCTATTCACAAAAAAAATTGAAATGAATTATATTTTTAATTAAGAAAAGTCTTCGATTCCGGGACAGTGGCCTGGACTTTAGGAGTTCGCGCTCGATACCCAAGGTCTATATTTAGGGTTACCGCGTGCGAGGATCGGGGATTCAAACTTCTGATAAGTTCCAAACTAATTAAAAACGTTGTAATGATGGTCTAACAATGATCGATTCGTGATTTCAATGAAAAAAATTGTAATTAGAATTCTGAGTAGAAACAACTTTCGTAATCATGATAATACCACGGAGTAAATTGAAACTATTTTCATAAACTTAACAGTAAGAACTAGGATATTTTGGGGCACAGTTTTGGAGATTTTGTGTTTTTACACATTTGAAATCATCAATCAATCATTGTTAGACCACCATTAGAAACCGGGAAGCACTGGACGGCCGTTTCGTCCTGATATGGGACTCCTCGGCAGTGCGCATCCACGACTCCTGCTCCTCGCAGGATTCGAACCTGGGACCTTTGGAATTGTAGGCGAACGCCTCACCATCGGACCACTGGGCCGGCATCCTATTGTGTTAATGTCTAACTCTGATTGATCTACGGATTTTGCGCGACCTCACCCATTTGTCTTTGGTAGTTACTGCCTACACCCGACAGGGTTGAACTCCAACTCCACTGGTCACGTCTTCTCAACTAGAACTCCGAGAATTTCCTCACGAAGCTAGTCACTAGTGAGCACTGTTACGATATTTTGGGGCACAGTAAGAACTAGAAAAGAGATGATAGTAAGTGAACAGTTAACTAAACAGACTGGATGTCATAGTGAAGAGTGAAATTGAAATACATTGTTTTTAAATACACGAGTGAAGTTTTTAATTGTGACTAATCATTTCTAAGAAAGTATCTGAAAGCAGTCTAATTTGCAATTTACATGTGAATATGTTTACAATTATCATAAAATGAAGAATATAATTTTGAAGTAGATGTAACTTGACTACTTAAATCTGTTTTAGTAAGCGTCAAATTATGCAAATAAATATTATTCGATTGTCGATTGAAATATGACACTTACTCAAACTACAAACAACCGTTAAAACGTTCTACATATATTGAAAATCGAGCTGAAACAATCAAATAACAATTATTTGCAGTTGAGTTCCAAAAACTAGTGAACGTAGTCTTATTCATTCCCTATGCTATAGAAATCGTAGCCGGGCGCTAACACAGACCCAAGTACAAACTAATTGATGGGAATAAATGGGGACTGTTACGCTTGCTTCAACATTCTCAATTTCTGAGATCACATACGCAGTTCAAACTGATCTAGACTAGTGCAGGCCAGACGTAGGTAGGGTTGTCTGTATTAGTTGACAGTCTGGACACCAATTTCTACGGTCTATCCGAACCATAGTTCGTGACTTCTATGACATTCTACAGAATGAATATCCATCTGTCGCTCTAAAAGCTGATTTCCCACGTATTTTACCTGAGTCTTTGTGGCATCTTCGTTTAGTTCTTCTGGCATTGTTGTTGCACAGTACCAAAAGATTATGTGCTGTTAGACTAGCAAGCTCCATCACTGCAAAAAGTAATCGATGTCAGGAATGATTCCTTTACGATCTCTTTATCCACGCGTCGACAGATTTCAATTCAGATGCAATTAAAGATGCGTTTAACCACAACCTAAGAAATCTTTTCCAGTAAGTAAGTGCAGCGGATTCGGTAATACGAGCCGGATGTGAATGCGCAGATTATGAACATAGATATAGAGGAGAGTCGTCAGGGT
>OX103971.1:84528654-84595234 GCA_944470395.2 Schistosoma turkestanicum | reverse complement strand
ATTAAACAGTTAAGCATATGAGTGAATCATGGACAAAGTCGAAAAGCGAGTGAATCATAACTTGAGAAGAATGGATTGAAATCAGGCCTTGTCGGCATGACAGTCAAGTACACACACTACAAATTCTTGGTCAATAATAGTTAAATTTCAAATGCATTTACATAGTTGGTCATGTTTGACGACGATTTCATAACTTATTAATGCAGTTTCAGATGAAATAGGTGTTAACATTGATAAAATGTTTCTTTTTAATCTCAATTCAAGGTGTGATAAAAATTGGTAACTCAAAAACCGATGAAAAACATGGATGGATCAAAGTATTTTATGGAGTTGAGAAAGCAAGCCATATACAAAGAATTCATACAAGTGAGAGGAATTGTTTATATTTTATTTAAAAAAAGTTTAAAATTTTAACTATTCTTGTATATATGACTTTCTATTAAATGAACATGTCGAGCACCATTCAAATCATACTTGACAGGGAACCTTTCGATGATTTAGAGAATTTTCTTATATCTGGGAAACATCACTGGTAATCAAGTGTTAGGATATTCATCCAATATCCTAAGAGAATTATTGGTCTATTCCTATTGGTTCATTCCTACTAGTCAATTTTATAGTCGTCCTAGATATCAGTGTCATGTGCTTCAATGTTGTTTCTTATTGGTTGTTCTGACTATCAGTGTCACTTCAAATGTTGCTTCCTATTGGTCGTCTTAATTGTCAATGTCACAGAACTCGATGCTATTTTCTATTCGACCGAAATGTATAAATACGCATTATCTGTTACGTTTTGTGAACAGGACCAGGACCAGTATCCGGTCACGAATCCCTAGTCCGGGATCCTGATTCTCTTCTAAATTCGGACCTCGTACTTTCTGGATGCTTGTAGAATACAGGTTCTACTCCACATTCAAGTCTTCTTATTTTCACTCAATATGGTGGTTGGGATAATTGGATTCGAGTAGCATGTCATGTCGCCGGATCCTCGATCCTCGCTCTCGTTTTCCGACTAGGTAACTCGTAATAGTTCAAGTATATCAAAATGACGTGTTTACGTGCAGGCGTAACATTAAGGTAGATCTGATGCAGATTAGAGAACATCTAAAACCCACAGCCACTATCAACCAACACCAATATCACAATTGTCAATACAAACTTCGGGTAAATGAAGTTGAAACTCGGAGAACTAGGAAAGTCATCATTCTCAAGATAGAAGTGTTTATTAACTTAACTTCCGTTGTCCAGTCACCATCAGTACTAACCTATTGTGCTAGAGAACAAACCAGCATCCATATGAGGAAAATATTAGGAAAAAACGCTGAAGGTGAATGAGACACACTATAAAAATCATATGATTGTCACAAGGGTAGCTTCAACTTGAAATCAACAAGGTCAAAATAGATGATAAACAATGAAGAACACAGTAAAGAGTACTTCAAAAAGCATTGAAAGGAAGGTGGAGCAGAGTGTTGATTGGAGAATGGTGGTCTTCGGCCTATATGATTCACGAAGGGTAACAGGGGTATTGTAACTATTATCAGATCTAAATACACACTGTTGTTCAACGAAAAATGCATAGTTTTAGATGTAATTAAAGCAACAAATGCATTTTTTGTTAAAATCATAAATAATATTATCGAAAATCAATAAGTTTTTTCGCAATTTTACTACCCAGTAATCAGATCCAAATTTATTACATTTGTAGACACATTTCTTGCAATAAGATGGTCCGATCTTCGAGTTTATAATGAAGGTGGAAAAGAAATGAAGGAACGTGGTATGCAACAATTTTCAGTTCATTGAATTATCTATAATACACATTTATATCTATGTGTGTCTATGCATAATATAAAGCTTTGGTTATATATGTGACATGTGAAGGTTTCAACCCAATTAACACCACTTCATCAATAAACGTCGAGAAAATCTTTAAGATAAAGTTCACAGTTCAAATTGAATAACACTCAGTTTCATTGTTTTTCAGTTTAGGATACTTACTTACTTACTTATTTACGCCTGTCATCGCCCAATGGAGCATAGGCCGCGCACCAGTTTTCACCAACCCAACTCTATCTTGGGCTTCTCTTTCTAGTTCTCGCCAGTTTTTGTTCATTCTTCTCATATCTTTCTCTATTTCTCAGCATAATTATGTCCTCTGGCCTTCCTCTTTTCCTTTGGTTATTCATCAGCGATTCTGTAACAAACAAATTTTCCCTATTTAAACTGTGGCACTTACACTGAACTGAGTAATATCGATTAACATTCTACACCAAAAAACATCAACACTATTTTTAGTTTTCAGACTAAATGTATATCATCAATCAATCATTGTTAGACCATCATTCGAAAACTGGAAGCACTGGACGGCCGTTTCGTCCTGGTATGGGACTCCTCAGCAGTGCGCATCCATCCGTAGATCAATTAGAGGTAGACATTAACACCGTTGAACGCCGGCACAGTGTTCCGATAGTTAAGCGTTCGTGCACAATACCGAAGGTCCCGGGTTCGAATTCTGTGAGGTGCAGGAGTCGTGGATGAGCACTGCTGAGCAGTCACATACCAGGGTGAAACGGCCGTCCAATGCTTTCAGGTTTCTAATGGTGGTCTAACAATGATTGATTGATTGATGATTTCAAATGAGTAAAAACACAAACCTGCAAAACTCTGCCCGAAAATTAATGTATATCAATCACATAATTGATGTCTATGCCTTGAATATTATAAAATCATAAATTAGACTTTCTAATCATTTGAAAGGATGAATTGAGAAGTTCAATCAATCTCCCGTTGACTTTGTTTTTATTGATTGTAGCCGTTGAAAAGATAATGATGCCTTGATAACTTTGTTTTTCATATGAGCAATGATGAATGAATGTTCTGTTGTTTTCAGCACAAATAACATGCACATTACATGCTAATGGGAATATATCGATTTTCTTTGAAAACGTAAGTTAACTGACTATTACAAGCTTCTGTTGCCTTTATTCATAATAATAGTAATAATAATAATAATAATAGTTTCAGTTTAGCAACGACAAGAAGCTGGGTGATCTGTGTTAGTCTGTCAGTTGATTCAACTTCCTTTCTTCAATGCATCGATAGATGAAACTTGTTGAAGGTAGTGAGCTGTATTCGTTGACAATTCAATACGAAAGTTGATGTTCAGCTGACAAGTAATTTCTTTTAGGCCTGTAAACTGTTTTTCAAGTTATGTTCTGGTAAATTCTTTATATTTTTTGGAAGCTCATTCTTACCATATACGCATGATATAGTTAGAGTTTATAAAATCGATATGTTTTATATCATAAAAGTGTTTTTTCATTTGTGGTAGTGTTTCGTTCTCTGAGTTGGATGTTTTGGTTGTGGAGCTTTCATTGTTCTTCTACTGAACAACATCATCAACACAAACTTCAGATAGAAGAAGTGAAGCATTCGAATTTCTCCACGTTTGACCTGTAGCTTGTTCTGCTAACCTCGATCTTGATTAGTTGCTGTTGATCTTCAGTATGTTTGCTTGATTGTATCCTCCTTTTGATCTGTTTCTTGATCCATTGTTTACCTATCATTTTTTTTTTTTGATTTGTTGATAAATTGGGTCAATGTCGATGTGTTTGTTGGCTGCTGATTGACCTGAGTGTCAAGCTTCTAAAAATACTCTATTGTTCTTTGTGCTACCTAAAAGAATGGTTACTTTGGTTGTCAGACGAAGCATTGGCCTTGTGACATCCAAAGAAACTTTGCTTTCATCATGAAACGTCTTAACTCCCAGGGCAGAGTAAAAATCGTTTGAATTATGTTTTCTGGTTAGCGCATTTTTAGCGAGTCTGTTTTTTTGTGGGTTGAGGTCGCCAACCTAGGCCCCACTCTCCTCCTCCTATATCCAGGCTTTGGACCGAGAGTAGCCCTAGATGGCCTCCAGGCGGCGTTAACTAATAGTAATAATAATAATATTAACAATCATGGTTGAATTATTTGCTGTAATCTACTGTTCAATTTAACCTCATCCCTATAGAAAATTATGCCTTCACTTCAGTAGGATACAGTTAAAATTCAAACCGAAAAGACTTATAAATCACTATTAATAACAAAGAATACACATAATTATGGGGACAATTGAAAATTGACAGTATTGATTTTGACGAATAAAATTAACTGAATAATTGAAAAAGATTCTTTGTCAAAATCATGAATCAATTATTGTTAAACCAGTTCAAGTAGATCCCAGATCACTAGCGACTAGTTTCGTAAGGAGATTATCAGAGTTATAATGAGTTATGACCGGCAGAGTTCAACCCCTTTTGGGCGTAGGTAGTAATTAATGAAGACAATTGGTTGAGTTGGCATAAAAATCCTTAGGTTAATCAGAGTTAGTCACTATGATCGCTAGATATCCATTGCTCAGGGGTCCACAGGTTAAGCTGAAAGAGTTTGCTTCAATTCTTGTATGTGCACATTGTTAAAGAGTCCCATACTAACCGATCCAGTGCTTCCATGTTTCCAGATGATGGTCTAACAATGATGGATTCATGATTTCATTCACGAGCACATTTCAATTTCATGGTATAGTAGTTGTTAAATCTATGAAAAACGTGATTCTAGTTCACTGAGTACACGAATTAGCCAAATAGAATATCATATTCACAACCATCTGCCAAAAACCAGTCAACAGCGAAGAATCTTACAGATGACTAAATCAATAACAACTGATCAGATTGTAAAGCCAAAGCTTCGCATTCAGAAGAAATATATATCTATATTTGTATAGTCAACCTAGTTCTTTCGTTGTTTAGCAAACTTTTGGCCTTAATTTAATTAACAGTTAGGTAGATGGTAATAAATAGTCTGATTAATAATAATATTCATACAACCTCGTTCGTTGCAGTTACTTTAGTTAAACTTATTGACAAATATGATTATTATTATTATCAGTATTATTTTTGTTATTATGATAACACTTGACAGAATTTTTTTGAAGAAATTCACTCAACTTCCAACGGCAATTCATTTGTTAATTGGTACTTCATACTTAGGATTCCATACAATGTGTGATTGTTACATATGTACTAATATCAGTTATCTCTCTCGTTCACTCTGTCTCTCTTATACCACGGTAATCTGATTTATTGTGATTATTACTGACTGACATAGTTTCAGTTCAATTTGGAAACTTATTCAAGTGAACACTTCAAAGCATATCATTGATATTTAACATCGGATAGATTGGACTTATAAACAAAAAACCCGATTTAAAATTCAGTAAATAACATACTTACTTACTTATTTACTTAACTACGCCTGTTCCACCCAATGGAGCATAGCTCGCCCACCAGTATTCTCCATTTGGTTCTGTTACGAGCCTCCCTTTCCAGTTCTGTCCAATTCTTGTTCATTCTTCTCATGTCTATCTCCATCTCCCGGCGTAATGTTTTACTTGGCCTTCCTTTTTTCCTTTGGTATTGAGGATTCCAAGTGAGAGCTTGTCTTATGACGAAGTTGGTTGATTTCTGCAATTTATGTCCTATCCATTTCCACCGCTTATTCTTAGTTTCTTCTTCCATTCGAATCTGGTTTATTCTCTACCACAGTAGGTTGTTGCTGATGGTATCTGGCCAGCGAATCTGAAGTATTTTGCGTAGACATGTGTGGTAATAAACACTTGTATCCTCTCCAAGTTGTTGCCTCATACAATAGAACTGTCTTGACATTTGTATTGAAAATTGTGACTTTGGTGTTGGTTGATAGTTATTAATTTCTAAATTATACATAAATTCTATGGTAAAAAGTGGTTGAACTTTGATCTATATATATGAATTCAGAAAATTGTACAAGAAGCCAATTTTTACTGGAGCACACACCAGAACCATAGAAAGCTAAATTTTTAAGAAAATGATTCTTGGGTGTTTCATCTTTTCTTTGACTATTTTTGAAAACAAATAATCAGAATTCGAAATTCCTTTTGATTTCAATGAAAAAAATGGAAAAATCGATCTTTATTTTATCTTTGTTATTGAATATTTGTGACCATTGAGTGAGAATTCAACTGAATAGCACTGTTCTTCCATTACATCTTATATGATTAGCGTGGTGGTGGTGTTTGGTTCTCTGAGTTGGATGTTTTGGTTGTGGAGCTTTCATTGTTCTTCTACGGAACAACATCATCAACACAAACTTCAGATAGAAGTGAAGTGAAGTATTGGAATTTCTCCACGTTTGACCTGTAGCTTGTTCTTCTAACCTCGATCTTGATGGGTTGTTGTTGACCTTAAACCTGTCGTTGTTTACACCTTTGTTTTCATTGCATCCCTCTTTTGATCTGTTTCTTGATCCTATGTCACCTATGATTTTTCTGATTGGTTGATAAATTGGGTAAATGTCAATGTGTTTGTTGATTGCTTATTGACCTGAGTGCTAAGCTTCTAAAAATTCTCTAGTGTTCTTTGTGCTCCCCCTACCCAGTATTTCCACATTGTCCCAATCGAATGTATGTCCATAATTGTCGGTATGTATGGATATAAGCGAAGAACTGTGGAGGCGTTTGACTGCTAATTGAAGTTCACGTAAACGAAGCTGAAGAGGTCGTCCACTTTGTCCTATGTAGTGTTTGTCACAGTTTGAGCAATTTATTTTGTATATGATATTTGGTTTTCCTTCCTTTGTCATTTTGTCCTTTGGTCTACATAGGATTGATTGAAGTAATTCTGTTGGTTTGTGTGCAACACCTATTCCAAATGGTCTTAGTAGTCGTGCTGTATGCTCCGAAATGTCTATTATGTATGGTAGGATGATCCATTTATTGGTTCCTGTACTTGACTTCGCTTCTGTTGATGATTTCGGTTGATGTTTTTTGATGAAGTTGCGTGGATAGCCGTTCTTTTGGAAGATAGTCACAAGGTGTTTTTCCTCGCTTTTAGTGCTTCGTATGTGCTGCAGTTTGTCTTCGCTCTCTTGAACAAAGTTTGTATGCAGTTGACTTTGTGGGTTCTTCGGTTGTCACTGTTGTAGTTGAGAATCACGTCTGTGTGGTTTGGTTTCCGAAATACTTGGGTTTCCAGTTTTTCTGCGTTAGTTCTGGTGATTAGTACATTCAGGAATGATAGACCGTTGTTTGATTCCTTTTCCATCGTGAATTTAATGTCATCGAAGACGTTATTGATCTGATTGCGGATATTCTCCAGCTCGTTCCGTTTGATAATGACGAATGTGTCATCTACACAGCGAACCCACATTTTGGCTTGATCACTGGTAAAGTCGACGCTTCTAGTCTCTGCATTACCCCTTCCACGATGAGTCATGGTATTGGTGACCCCTTTGGTGTTCCTTTTTGTTTGTTCGTAGACTCTGTTGTTGAACTGAAAATACGTTGTTAAGCATAGATTGATGAGTTCAAGCAGACTTTGACTCTGACGCTTTGTGTATTTGTGCAGATTTGTGTCGTTGATGAGAAGCAGGGAAAGAGTTTATTTAGTTATGTTTGGCTCTATTATGGTGAATAAGGCTGATTAGCTTTCGGAACTTTCAAAGTTCTCCATAGCACTTGTTACAAAATGTGCTCACTTGTGACGACTAAATATGCGAGGGAATTCTCAAAGTTCTAGTGAAAAGACGTGACTAGTGGAGTTTTAACCCTGTTGGGTGCTGGCAGTAACTACCGAAGACATTGGGTACGGTTACGCAAGATTCGTAGAATGATCAGAGTTAGAGATTAACACCGTTGGGTACCGGCTCACTAGTCTAGAGGTTAAGTGATCGCGAGCAAGACAGAATCTCCTTGGTTAGAATCTTGAGAGTAGAGTCGTGGATTTATAATGGTAGTCCGTTTACGAACATCAATTACTGCAACTTTTCGTGATTGTCTGATGATAAAATACTAACTTGAAGATTTAAAAGTGTCATATTAACTAAGCAAGTTCAATACTTATCATTTTCACTACTTAAACGGGTTATTAAAAAGCTTTACATTAGGATGAAATGGGCTATCTAATACTTTTCAGTTTTTAAGTTATTATCCAATTAAAATCATTATCCTATGAAAAGTTTCAATTTAGTCATTTTCAAAAAACTGTTTAGGCAGTAATTCAATTAGGTCAATTTGTTTTAAACAATAAGAACTTTTTTATTGTGAATGATGATTTTGAAAAAAAATTTGAATGATAAAAGTCACATGTGAATATTTTAATAAGTTAATATCACAACACAAGTCAACCGCTGATTATACTTAACAAAATTAAGATGAATTAGTTGAATGGTGAAATATTTTCATTAAGTCTATATAGACAGAGTTAAATGTCAAAATAAGGATTGTAGAGGTTGTTCAGTGTCATTGAAATTATGAATCGATCAAAGTTAGATCACTATTAACAAACAAGAAACATTGGACGGGTGTTTCGTATTAGTGTGGAACTCAGCGCCATTGTGCATCCAGGACCAAATATCCCGGGTTGGATTTCCGCTTGCAGAAGTCATGGATTTGCAATATTGATGAGTGTGTGCTGTCACGGGTATGAAGGCGGTTGTCACTTCCCGGCTGCCCACACCGTGGAAGGTTCTTTCTTGAGGGACCTAAAAAGGAAAGTAGATTAGTGTTGGTCTTAGAGACCTGGGTGCGTGACCGCAGAGACCAAGGGACAACTGCTTGACGCCGGTCACGCACGGCCATTTTAAGAGACGTTTTTTGAGCATTAGCTGCGCTCTTGAAAGCCCTTAGTGGACACCCTTACCCAAGGAGACGGAAATCCGTGAGTTAGGGGAGGTGTGACATTTTTATGGTCGACCTTTTCTAACCCTTCCTTCCTTGTCAGAAGGCAGCATCGCTGCAGATACTGGTTGTCCGAAGGAAACATCTTACTGCTGTCACACCCCTCTGCTGTAGTCAGCAGTACGACTTCGCCCTCAGATCTTGGGTAGCTGCTTTTAGTCTCATCGTTCTCCAATCGACCTGCCTGGCATAATAGAACCTTCAGGAACATATGTTTCAGCCAATATAGCTCGGCTGGGTCATCATGATAGTCAAGCCCAACCACCACGTCAAGGTAGCAGCTACGGTCGGGATTGATGATGAGTGTAACATTAATTGACTTATAATTTCAATGAGGGTTAAGTGTACTTCCATCTAATGAATTTAAAATGTGTTATTTTCTATTTTGACTTTTCAAACTAGTTTTACTATGTTAACATAGATTGGATACAACACAGAAAGTTAAGGAATTCAGTACGTGTGTTTCATCCAACTTGAGACTCATCAGCTGGATATACGTGCACTGTAGGGCCACTGTTCATTCATAAGTGTTAGGATTACTTACTGACATGCTTACTTACTTACTTATCTACTTACTTACTTACTTACCTACTTACTTACCTACTTAATTACCTAATTACTTCATTACTTACTTAATTAGTTACTTACTTGATTATTTACTTACTCCTACTACCCCTAATAGACAATAGTCCGCCAAACAGCGTTGTGTTACTAAATCAAAATAACCCGTTCAGTATAATATTTTATTCTTTATATATATATATATATTCGAATTTTCCAGATACCAATTGAAATAATTAGCGATCAGACAGAAAAATCTACGCCTAAAAATACTACTACAGATTATCCAATGCAAATTCAAAGTGAGTTGAATTTATCTTGGTCATTTCATTATTGCTAACGTTGTAGATTTAATTAAACGTTTAACAAGCTTCACTGATGTCAATCTTGTGCTCCATTTTGATTATGTGTTTTACTATCTATGAATATGGTTTTCTATTTTCCATGTTTATCTGGTTATTTGACATTAACTGGTTTATAAGACTTCTAGGTACATATTCCATAACCGTTGACTGCGTTGTCCGATTATTTCCCTCTATGTATGGATATCCACGCAAACATGTGAAATGATGAATGCGATGGGATGTGACGTAATTGGTGGTGTGATGCGGAGTGATGGAATCAATCGCGACCAGTTTAAGAGGATAGTATGTCTTTCTTGATGGCTGCTTTTAGTCCGTGTTTCAAAATCACAGTGTTTGATTTCCCATGTTAACGATAGACAGATTTAAACACTTCTCTTCTCAGTCTGATCAAAATGTATGGTGGAACTTCATCAAAATATTTTATAAGATTAACTTCGCCTTCTCCTCGTTTGATCAAAATTTTTTGAAATGTGACTATTTGCTTTAAATCTCCCATAAATGTGTGTAGGATGTATGAAAGGATATTCATTGATAATAACTCATACTAATTGAAATTTTCATGGAAATGACATTGATACAGATTTTAAAATGTTATATTTCAGTAGGATTGAAAGAATTATTTGCTTTATAAAAATCTTAGCTATTCAGCAATTCAAATGGCTTTCGTACATACCATTGAACACAACATATAGATACTTTGAATCGACTCAGATAAATTTAAAACAAGATAAAATGTTGTTCTATTCATTCATATTTTAAAATAATCTTTTTTCCTCTCAATCTCTTCTGTTTTCAAAATCATCAATCAATGTTTATTCCATCTTTATGGATGAGTTAACTTCTATCAGATTTTCTAAATGTTTTCAAAAATGTAACCATGATTCATGCATAGCAAAGCCATTTTACTGACGAGAGTAAAATGACTCAATGTGACATGTGATTGATGAATTCGACTAGGGATATGAATATTTCACACCATGTTAATTAACAAACAACGTAGAAAATGTCAGCAATGCGTTACTTTTTACTAACGCTGAATCGAGATTGTAAACTGGTTTAGCTAAAGTTTCATATTCGACTTGTCGAGAGAGTAGAAGGACGGATTGCTTGTTACCATTAAGTAGAAACCAGTATTCTGATTGATGATTAATCAGTCCTCACAATAAAAAAAAACTAACTATTTATGAGTCTTAAAGTAATGTGTAGTTATTTTTTGCATGAATTCTCTCTTTAAACTAGAGCAATGCATTACTTAAGCGAATTCTTTTGCTTTGTTGAATTTTTCTTTAGATTACGAATATGTACCTAAATTCAAAAAAAGTGTGATACGAATTCCTGGATCTTTAATAAAATCGAATACTTTGATGGAATTCGTACCAGATCCAAGTAAGTTGTTATTATCAGTAGAGAATTGTGGTGATTGTTGAGTTTCATTGAAACGCTGAACCCGTCATTGATAAATTGGATGCACTGGACCACGTTTTCATCCTGGTAAGAAACCCTTACCAGTGAAGCATAATCAATGTCGGATGTGTGATTATTACTCACTATAGTCAAATAATAATGATCTCACACTGTCGTGAATTGATTGTAGTTAAAAGTTTACACCGTTGAATACCGAGCGCGAGGTCGAAAGCTTAAGACTTCGTCGCAAGACGGTAGACATTGGATTCGAATTCCGCTTGTGTGGTTGTGAATGAGTCTGACACTGGATTGCATTTGACAGAGTGAAGGTCATCCCTAACCAGTCGTGACGAAGGTCAACAGGATATGCTGGGGGGAAAGAGTCATATGTTGAAAAATTCGAATGCTTCAATCCTACTTGAAGTTGATACTGATGAAGTTATTTTGTTAAACGTTTCCACTTCACTATTGATTATCACATGAAAAATTACCTACAAACACAATTGTGCAACTCAACAAAATGATATCATCGATATGGAAGACGTTCCTTTGCTTTTACTCTTGTGAATAAACTAAGATTGAAATTTAACAGCAAAAAGAACGTGTACAACAGAAATTCGACAGCAATGTAAGCGCACAATGATAACTCTCATTCTGAGCATGAAAAATTACAGTTTCATGCAATCGATATGTGTACATATGACCATTTAGTAATTACTTTGAAACGAACAGTTTGATACAACTGTTATTAGGGTATTGGTTAAATCAGAAATGGCACAGAGTTTCGTTTTGCATAGTTGGTCGGTAAACGGCGCATACGTTTTATGATTGTTCTACCTTGATGCTCAAATATTTCACAGCGTAAATAACTTGCAATAATTAGAATTGTGGAGATGTTTTTAGTATTTTAGTGTTCAGTGAAGCCGTTTTCACTATTCACTGATTGTGATTAAAATATTTGGCAACATATTTCTCTTTTCTGCTCAGACTTATGACTGTCTATTAAGTGACACAACAGAAAAAACAATCATAGTTTACGGTTAATTTCAAAATTATGTAAATAGTCTGTAATTTTTTACCATACCACACGTGTAGTAGTACATATTCTTTTTATAGACTGTAACAAAGTTGTTTTATTGTCATTTTCTGTTGTTGAAGTTTGCTCCGACCAAACATCATGCAGTGACTGCTTGAAACCAGGAGTATTTAATACGAAATGTTACTGGTGTCCAATGACCAAAAACTGTACCAATAGTCATGATATTTACAGGCCAATGTGGTTGAGAGGAGAGTGTGTTATGGTGGTAAGTGATTCATGATTTGTCTGTCTAAACTTTATTAATTCTAAATATTATGTGGTTGTGAAGATTGTTCCGTTACTGTGACACCATACAAATCGATCAGTTTTAGACCAGCATTAGAAACCCGGAAGCACTGAAATAAAGCCGTTTCGTTCTGGTATGGAACTGATCAACAGTGCTCATTCACGTCTCCCGCCTGCATACGCTTTGTTTGTTTCTTTAGTGAATTGAAAGGAGGTTATGTGTTATTCGGCTAGTCAAAGGTGTTCCGATGAAGTTCGTTGTCCAGTTGATGTCTATCGAGAACACAACAAATGAAAGTTGTTTAGGACTAGTGAAATGTCACTGGATACTAGTCAAATCTAGTAGGTCAATGAATGTCTAGCAGTTTACAGATCCTCGTTAACGTTAAGGACAATCAACTGACATTCATCAAACGGATGCTATGAACAGGGGAATGAGGTAGGAGTCCCTTCCACCTTGTATTTCAGTCAAAACTGATGGTATTCATATATTCTGTAACTTATTTCGAGCAGACTAAATGATCTATCCAGTCATCTGGTTATCGTGATAACATAATGTCCGATAAGCATTAAATCGTGAAGCATGACTTTGAAGTGGGCTAGGAGATCACGCAATTTCCGTTAAATTCAATTAGGCTTGTGACTATTTACACAAATCATCTGCGTTGGGTGATGTGCACTTGTAAGAATAGTTATTTAATAGGTTGTGTAAATAAATGGAAAGCCTTGGAATCGAAAATCTAAAAACTAGGAAACGGATAAACAACAAAATGTAGGCAAAATATATACAAACAAAACAACCTCGGAATATGGAAGAATTAAATTGAAAGATCATGGAAGAATGAAGGACTAGATACGCTGTTTTTGTATGCGCAGATTAGTCTTTAAATGAGATTGATAGCATTAGTTTCTGCTGTGCATAAGTTTTTTTCATTTTCATTCGTTTCGGGCTGACTCCTCTGATTGTATGTAAGATTAAAAGTAGGTTTGTAGTGTAGCGCAATGACCGGAATCGACTTGAATGTTCCATAATTGAACTTTTGACTGAGTTCTGTAGACCTTTGGAAAGCTATGGAGGACAATGTTCAAAGATACATTTCAAAAGAGCTCACACTATATGATCAGTATAAACGATTCAATTACGCGAGCAAGTAAACTACTAGATACATGTGAATTTGATCAAAAACCAAAGTTTATCCTGCACACAACCATGAATTATAGGTTGATTAGAAAGGTTGACAAAAAGTTCAGCTGAATAGAATTATTGGGGACGTTAGATCCCCAGATCTCACTTTGAAAAGTTCCTAATTTTAGATTTTGTATTTTCACGCATAAGCTGTCCAGTTGGCCTTTCCCACTCGGAAAATAAATAAACTCGACTTGTGTGCGCTTGTCAACCTCGTGTTTTGTGGGTGCTTGTAGAATACATTTTCTACGCCATATCAAAATTTCTTGCTATAGTTAGCGGTGCTGGGGACAATCAGACCAGAACAGTCTATTGTGTCACTGCATCAGTTGTCTTCGGTCTCGTTTATCGAGCAAGGTGAACTTGTAGTAGTTTCAAGCATATCAATTGACGAACATATCAAGAATGTTTATCTAAAGGATTTCAAAAAGTTTGCCCTTCATAGTTTCTCATTTAGAATTCTCTAATAAACTGAATACACATGAAGTTTTCTTTGGAAATACAGACGTTTTAATCTGTATTGCACAATACATAATTAGGATAGAAAGTCTAACATTTTTATTCTCAATATTTGTCTGTTTATTCACTGAGTATTCCGATCATTGCATGTTAAATAACGTTAGTCCTAATCCTTTTTGGCTTGGAATTATTCATTATTTACTAAGATGAAACATTTTGAATTTAACACTTCATGAGTGTAAAAATTCTGCTCAGCTCTTTGGTGACCATATCATTGTAGTGAATTGTGGAAGTTGAAGAAATTTAGATACTTGAAAATATTTATCAGCATTCTGTTGTCTTGGAACAAATACCACCTACCGCGTTACCATTCAGAATCCTATTTTGGAATTATTCTTCGACTTAGCCAAATACATGCCTGATCAACAATATTGACTTAAAGAAGGTAGCTAGGTCGTTATAGTTCCATTCTTTGTAGGCTCCTTTCGATCGTCAGCCTTTGAGTTGAAAAATAAGCACCCAGCCTTTAAGATATTTATATTTAGAATGTGATTTATATACAAGTTTATCCAACCATTCTTACATAACCGCATAGCATGATTGATGAACAAATCGGAGGTGCAGATTGTCAAGGCAACAATTCCATAAATGGAGAACATCCGAAACTCTTAACAAATACCCGAACTTGAAGCTGAGGGGTGGGGAATTAAGAAAAAGCCTTTCAAGTGGAAATCAGTCAATTGTATCACGAGGCAAGCTGTAAGTCGCACTACTGAAGATGAAAAGTAAAGAGGCAAGCTATGGAATATATTTCATTGAGAATCGGATGTTGAAATCAGACAAATGCATATCACTTATAACGAAAACATTTCAAAAGTGTTCATTCAACACTGATCCAGAACATGTTACATGTCTTCACAGATTTTCAATCATATCATATCGTGTTTTTTGTTTAAATTAACGATAACCTTTCCTCTAACTATCAACCACAATGTTCCTTTTTTTACCCCATAGAACATTACGAATTGTTCTGCTCGAACTAATCAAAGTGGTATGCCTATCTCGTCAACTTCATTTATGAAACGTATGAATTCGACACAAAAAATAATCAGCAACAATTTATCAAACCACATTGTTGCAGCTATTCAAGGCGATCAATCATTGAACATGCAATTGGTAACAGATATATTAACTGAATTGCAACATATTATTCATAGTCAATATATATTCATATCAATCTTAGTTGGATTATTTGTAATGAATTTCATTATCTTATATATTTTGTATACAATATTAATGGAAATGAAATTAATTATAACAACTTATTAATCTGTACTCTGTGTGTCATAAAAACAAATTTGTAATGTTGTTCAATGTTAAATGTTTGTTTATTTGAAGCAGTTAGTTTCGTTTTTTTGAAGTTTTGATTAGGTAAAATGAGAAAATGTAGTTTATTTTGAAAAAAAAACATGCGGTGATGTGCATTCCAGACGATGTGGTCACACACATACACAATTACACATGTCAAGCTACTTGATATGAACATTAATCAAGGTCAATTAAATAGGAATTCAAATATACAAAAGATGAAAACTGTGAATAGCGTAAAGAGATAGCGAGCGAAAAGACTAAGATAGTTTGTAAAGAATAGAAAATTGTTTGCATTACTCTCACAAGTCATAAAATGAAATCTATGTATGTATGGAATAAAATTACAACCCATTTAGGAGCACAATATGTCTTTCTGGATGCCTGCAATTAGTGTCTGCCTTGAAAACAAACTGTTTGATTTCCCTTTTAACGATAGATAGATAGATAGATAGATAGATAGATAGATAGATAGATAGATAGATAGATAGATAGATAGATAGATAGATAGATAGATAGATAGATAGATAGATAGATAGATAGATAGATAGATAGATAGATGGATAGATAGATATGTGGATAGATAGATAGATAGACAGATATAAACACTCTTCGTCCCAGATTGTTCGAATTGCATAACACGAATATGTGATCATTTTAGATCAACTACGTCTCCGCATTGTTCAATCGAAATTTTGATATTGTTTGTGTATATTTTTGTGGAAGGTAACACAATAAGATTTATGACTTTATCTGCCTGTATGCATACTTCATTGATTTGTTAAATATGATCAGATCTAGAGCTTAACTTGTGTTAGGTTACACGTATTCATGTAAGACGTTTCACTTCGAAAAAATGATATGTAACTTGTTCTGATTCAAATACCATTTTGTATGTTCTATAGTTTTGTTTTATTGAAAGAAAATTCTAACATATTTTTGAAGAATACACACACACATACAATCAAATATACAACAGAACAGCCAGTGAATCCTTAACTAATACTTGATTATGCGTGCATTATATCTTGATAAGTCGGTTAAATGAACTCAGGATATGATTTCGTAGCTGTCTGTAATAATAACCCCAAAGTAACCATACATAGCAACAGTAACACAAAAGTAATGGCTTGAAAAAGGTGAAGGACGCTTTACTCTGATGTTAAGGTTGGGGTATAGTAGTATATATAGTATATCTATAGACAAATGAAAGTATTTATTGAATCGTGTATGACACTGAGGTAAGAACAAACCAGATTCCAGTGGAGGAGGAAATTAGGAAGAAGCGGTGAAAGTGGATAGGACACACACTACGAAAAGCACCTAACTGCGTCACAAGACAAGCACTCACATGGAACCGTCAAGGCAAAAGGAAAAGAGGAAGGCCAAGGAACACAGTACGCCGAGAAATAGAGAAAGATATGAGAGGAATGAATACACATTGGATAGAACTGGAGAGGGAAGCCCAGGACAGAGTTGGCTGGAGAACACTGGTGGGCGGCCTATGCTCCATTGGGCGTAACAGGCGTAGGTAAGTAAGTATGACACTGAGCTCCTGGAAGGTTCGGAAACCGTACTACATAAAATGGTAATGTGAATTTTTTTTTCTGGTTAGCGTTTTTTTGGCAAGTGAGATTTCAACGGAATGGGGTCGCCAACCCCATGTCCAACCCTCCTCCTTTATCCGGGCTTGGGACCGGCAGTAGCCCCTAAGGTCCTACTGGCGGAGGTGTTGAGGAATCCAGAAGATTAGGATTTGAGAGAACACAAAGCATAAATGCACCGGCGCCATTGCGAACGATTTTGAGCCATGTCATTCAAGGTCTCTAACCATCCATTATTATCATCTCGCGGACCCCATCCAGGAAGCTGACATCTACCAACATCACTCAGTCTACTTGTCAGTGACTTCAGGGATTTCTGTTATGTTTTTTTTAATCTGGCCACCCCTAGCTTCCTTCCAACCTATTCCTACACTACAAAACAAAGCTCGTCGAGGCAGTAGGTGGTCAGGCCTACGCAGCACATGTCCCAACCACCTGAACTGATGAAGTTTCATTACTTCATCTATTTGTAGTAATGCGACACATCTTTATCTCAGATTTAACATAATAGTAACAAATCTAGTTGTTTTTATTATTCAGTTAGTTAATCAAGAAGCTTTTGATGCGAATACTGTTGATGTTTATTTGTAGACTGGTATTTTTGAAAATATCTGTTCATACTACTGATTAAGATAAATGAATGAATAATTGGCTATTGTTATAACAATTAAACAATAAATACTGTCACGTATTTGATTAAACTTTTAATCTATACAGATGTATGAATTTATTGAAACAGACAGCTTTCTCGACCTAGTACATAAATTGAACATTGAATCCACACGTTCACGATATCAAGTTAACAAATACCATATATAAGGATGAAGAAGTTTAAAAATAGTTTTTACTGTGATTGGTAAGCGAACTCACTGACATTTATAAAACTATTGTAACTTTAAAAACAGATTTCAACCACAGTCTTACAAGCATAAGTAAGATGTTGGTGAAGAACAAATTGGTACTGAATACGAATTCACATTCCAGAACACGCTCTTCTCTTGAGGTATGTTATATGTGCGAGAGAAGAGTTGAAGATAGTTGTGAAAATGTATATGTAACCTTCACAAATCCAGTCCATCATGAAAAGTAAAGGTGATTATGACAAAGCTAGACTTTTTGGAATCTAGGTATCTCAAGCAGACGTGATGTCGTCATATTCGAAAAAACATATCTAAATCAAATGTCATGTACCATATTTCGATTGTCTGTGACAATGTGATGGTATGAAAGTGATCATAGTAATAGTGATTAAGTCCATTTTCGTTTAAGAGGAGAGATTTGACGTCGCTTTCATTCGTTCATGTGCTTGCCTATTTCGCTTATTACATGTCAGCGGTATTTGTGTCTGATCATACAATATAAGTGATGCTATATCTACTTGAATCGGCTCATTGGCCTTCTCAATTCCACTACATTCATGCAATCACGAATTCATGAATTCGCTCGCTAGTGTGCTTGCCCTAATCCGTGCATTATTGGTCTGCTGTCCAATTTGTGATATGTCAAGAATAAACGTATTCAGTGCCCTCGTATCACGCTGATGTACAACTTTAAAACAAATATTCACTGCAATCTACATGCAGTTACACTTGTGGAAAACATTCAAGGCCACATTTCCCATTACCAGTGTTTCCACTAGGTTCACATCTATTCTACACAAACAAATACAGTTAGTGGTGCACAGTTAGTTAAGAGAATTAGTGTAAAATACATTTGTAACATTTACGGTAAATTCTTGTCATAGTGTTGCCTAATAACACTGAGCTGACTGATTTCGTTTGTAGCTCAGATGACTTGTCTCACTTGTCTCTTGAACTTGTCAATAATACGTCGCTTTCATTCGTTCATGTGCTTGCCTATTTCGCTTATTACATGTCAGCGGTATTTGTGTCTGATCATACAATATAAGTGATGCTATATCTACTGGAATCGGCTCATTGGCCTTCTCAATTCCACTACATTCATGCAATCACGAATTCATGAATTCGCTCGCTAGTGTGCTTGCCGTAATCCGTGCATTATTGGTCTGCTGTCCAATTTGTGATATGTCAAGAATAAACGTATTCAGTGCCCTCGTATCACGCTGATGTACAACTTTAAAACAAATATTCACTGCAATCTACATGCAGTTACACTTGTGGAAAACATTTAAGGCCACATTTCCCATTACCAGTGTTTCCACTAGGTTCACATCTATTCTACACAAACAAATACAGTTAGTGGTGCACAGTTAGTTAAGAGAATTAGTGTAAAATACATTTGTAACATTTACGGTAAATTCTTGTCATAGTGTTGCCTAATAACACTGAGCTGACTGATTTCGTTTGTAGCTCAGATGACTTGTCTCACTTGTCTCTTGAACTTGTCAATAATACGTCGCTTTCATTCGTTCATGTGCTTGCCTATTTCGCTTATTACATGTCAGCGGTATTTGTGTCTGATCATACAATATAAGTGATGCTATATCTACTGGAATCGGCTCATTAGCCTTCTCCATTCCACTACATTCATGCAATCACGAATTCATGAATTCGCTCGCTAGTGTGCTTGCCGTAATCCGTGCATTATTGGTCTGCTGTCCAATTTGTGATATGTCAAGAATAAACGTATTCAGTGCCCTCGTATCACGCTGATGTACAACTTTAAAACAAATATTCACTGCAATCTACATGCAGTTACACTTGTGGAAAACATTTAAGGCCACATTTCCCATTACCAGTGTTTCCACTAGGTTCACATCTATTCTACACAAACAAATACAGTTAGTGGTGCACAGTTAGTTAAGAGAATTAGTGTAAAATACATTTGTAACATTTACGGTAAATTCTTGTCATAGTGTTGCCTAATAACACTGAGCTGACTGATTTCGTTTGTAGCTCAGATGACTTGTCTCACTTGTCTCTTGAACTTGTCAATAATACGTCGCTTTCATTCGTTCATGTGCTTGCCTATTTCGCTTATTACATGTCAGCGGTATTTGTGTCTGATCATACAATATAAGTGATGCTATATCTACTTGAATCGGCTCATTAGCCTTCTCCATTCCACTACATTCATGCAATCACGAATTCATGAATTCGCTCGCTAGTGTGCTTGCCGTAATCCGTGCATTATTGGTCTGCTGTCCAATTTGTGATATGTCAAGAATAAACGTATTCAGTGCCCTCGTATCACGCTGATGTACAACTTCAAAACTAATATTCACTGCAATCTACATGCAGTTACACTTGTGGAAAACATTTAAGGCCACATTTCCCATTACCAGTGTTTCCACTAGGTTCACATCTATTCTACACAAACAAATACAGTTAGTGGTGCACAGTTAGTTAAGAGAATTAGTGTAAAATACATTTGTAACATTTACGGTAAATTCTTGTCATAGTGTTGCCTAATAACACTGAGCTGACTGATTTCGTTTGTAGCTCAGATGACTTGTCTCACTTGTCTCTTGAACTTGTCAATAATACGTCGCTTTCATTCGTTCATGTGCTTGCCTATTTCGCTTATTACATGTCAGCGGTATTTGTGTCTGATCATACAATATAAGTGATGCTATATCTACTGGAATCGGCTCATTAGCCTTCTCCATTCCACTACATTCATGCAATCACGAATTCATGAATTCGCTCGCTAGTGTGCTTGCCGTAATCCGTGCATTATTGGTCTGCTGTCCAATTTGTGATATGTCAAGAATAAACGTATTCAGTGCCCTCGTATCACGCTGATGTACAACTTCAAAACAAATATTCACTGCAATCTACATGCAGTTACACTTGTGGAAAACATTTAAGGCCACATTTCCCATTACCAGTGTTTCCACTAGGTTCACATCTATTCTACACAAACAAATACAGTTAGTGGTGCACAGTTAGTTAAGAGAATTAGTGTAAAATACATTTGTAACATTTACGGTAAATTCTTGTCATAGTGTTGCCTAATAACACTGAGCTGACTGATTTCGTTTGTAGCTCAGATGACTTGTCTCACTTGTCTCTTGAACTTGTCAATAATACGTCGCTTTCATTCGTTCATGTGCTTGCCTATTTCGCTTATTACATGTCAGCGGTATTTGTGTCTGATCATACAATATAAGTGATGCTATATCTACTGGAATCGGCTCATTAGCCTTCTCCATTCCACTACATTCATGCAATCACGAATTCATGAATTCGCTCGCTAGTGTGCTTGCCGTAATCCGTGCATTATTGGTCTGCTGTCCAATTTGTGATATGTCAAGAATAAACGTATTCAGTGCCCTCGTATCACGCTGATGTACAACTTCAAAACTAATATTCACTGCAATCTACATGCAGTTACACTTGTGGAAAACATTTAAGGCCACATTTCCCATTACCAGTGTTTCCACTAGGTTCACATCTATTCTACACAAACAAATACAGTTAGTGGTGCACAGTTAGTTAAGAGAATTAGTGTAAAATACATTTGTAACATTTACGGTAAATTCTTGTCATAGTGTTGCCTAATAACACTGAGCTGACTGATTTCGTTTGTAGCTCAGATGACTTGTCTCACTTGTCTCTTGAACTTGTCAATAATACGTCGCTTTCATTCGTTCATGTGCTTGCCTATTTCGCTTATTACATGTCAGCGGTATTTGTGTCTGATCATACAATATAAGTGATGCTATATCTACTTGAATCGGCTCATTAGCCTTCTCCATTCCACTACATTCATGCAATCACGAATTCATGAATTCGCTCGCTAGTGTGCTTGCCCTAATCCGTGCATTATTGGTCTGCTGTCCAATTTGTGATATGTCAAGAATAAACGTATTCAGTGCCCTCGTATCACGCTGATGTACAACTTCAAAACTAATATTCACTGCAATCTACATGCAGTTACACTTGTGGAAAACATTTAAGGCCACATTTCCCATTACCAGTGTTTCCACTAGGTTCACATCTATTCTACACAAACAAATACAGTTAGTGGTGCACAGTTAGTTAAGAGAATTAGTGTAAAATACATTTGTAACATTTACGGTAAATTCTTGTCATAGTGTTGCCTAATAACACTGAGCTGACTGATTTCGTTTGTAGCTCAGATGACTTGTCTCACTTGTCTCTTGAACTTGTCAATAATACGTCGCTTTCATTCGTTCATGTGCTTGCCTATTTCGCTTATTACATGTCAGCGGTATTTGTGTCTGATCATACAATATAAGTGATGCTATATCTACTGGAATCGGCTCATTAGCCTTCTCCATTCCACTACATTCATGCAATCACGAATTCATGAATTCGCTCGCTAGTGTGCTTGCCCTAATCCGTGCATTATTGGTCTGCTGTCCAATTTGTGATATGTCAAGAATAAACGTATTCAGTGCCCTCGTATCACGCTGATGTACAACTTTAAAACAAATATTCACTGCAATCTACATGCAGTTACACTTGTGGAAAACATTTAAGGCCACATTTCCCATTACCAGTGTTTCCACTAGGTTCACATCTATTCTACACAAACAAATACAGTTAGTGGTGCACAGTTAGTTAAGAGAATTAGTGTAAAATACATTTGTAACATTTACGGTAAATTCTTGTCATAGTGTTGCCTAATAACACTGAGCTGACTGATTTCGTTTGTAGCTCAGATGACTTGTCTCACTTGTCTCTTGAACTTGTCAATAATACGTCGCTTTCATTCGTTCATGTGCTTGCCTATTTCGCTTATTACATGTCAGCGGTATTTGTGTCTGATCATACAATATAAGTGATGCTATATCTACTGGAATCGGCTCATTAGCCTTCTCCATTCCACTACATTCATGCAATCACGAATTCATGAATTCGCTCGCTAGTGTGCTTGCCCTAATCCGTGCATTATTGGATCTGCTGTCCAATTTGTGATATGTCAAGAATAAACGTATTCAGTGCCCTCGTATCACGCTGATGTACAACTTCAAAACTAATATTCACTGCAATCTACATGCAGTTACACTTGTGGAAAACATTTAAGGCCACATTTCCCATTACCAGTGTTTCCACTAGGTTCACATCTATTCTACACAAACAAATACAGTTAGTGGTGCACAGTTAGTTAAGAGAATTAGTGTAAAATACATTTGTAACATTTACGGTAAATTCTTGTCATAGTGTTGCCTAATAACACTGAGCTGACTGATTTCGTTTGTAGCTCAGATGACTTGTCTCACTTGTCTCTTGAACTTGTCAATAATACGTCGCTTTCATTCGTTCATGTGCTTGCCTATTTCGCTTATTACATGTCAGCGGTATTTGTGTCTGATCATACAATATAAGTGATGCTATATCTACTGGAATCGGCTCATTAGCCTTCTCCATTCCACTACATTCATGCAATCACGAATTCATGAATTCGCTCGCTAGTGTGCTTGCCGTAATCCGTGCATTATTGGTCTGCTGTCCAATTTGTGATATGTCAAGAATAAACGTATTCAGTGCCCTCGTATCACGCTGATGTACAACTTCAAAACAAATATTCACTGCAATCTACATGCAGTTACACTTGTGGAAAACATTCAAGGCCACATTTCCCATTACCAGTGTTTCCACTAGGTTCACATCTATTCTACACAAACAAATACAGTTAGTGGTGCACAGTTAGTTAAGAGAATTAGTGTAAAATACATTTGTAACATTCACGGTAAATTCTTGTCATAGTGTTGCCTAATAACACTGAGCTGACTGATTTCGTTTGTAGCTCAGATGACTTGTGTCACTTGTCTCTTGAACTTGTCAATAATACGTCGCTTTCATTCGTTCATGTGCTTGCCTATTTCGCTTATTACATGTCAGCGGTATTTGTGTCTGATCATACAATATAAGTGATGCTATATCTACTTGAATCGGCTCATTAGCCTTCTCAATTCCACTACATTCATGCAATCACGAATTCATGAATTCGCTCGCTAGTGTGCTTGCCGTAATCCGTGCATTATTGATCTGCTGTCCAATTTGTGATATGTCAAGAATAAACGTATTCAGTGCCCTCGTATCACGCTGATGTACAACTTCAAAACAAATATTCACTGCAATCTACATGCAGTTACACTTGTGGAAAACATTCAAGGCCACATTTCCCATTACCAGTGTTTCCACTAGGTTCACATCTATTCTACACAAACAAATACAGTTAGTGGTGCACAGTTAGTTAAGAGAATTAGTGTAAAATACATTTGTAACATTACGGTAAATTCTTGTCATAGTGTTGCCTAATAACACTGAGCTGACTGATTTCGTTTGTAGCTCAGATGACTTGTGTCACTTGTCTCTTGAACTTGTCAATAATACGTCGCTTTCATTCGTTCATGTGCTTGCCTATTTCGCTTATTACATGTCAGCGGTATTTGTGTCTGATCATACAATATAAGTGATGCTATATCTACTTGAATCGGCTCATTAGCCTTCTCAATTCCACTACATTCATGCAATCACGAATTCATGAATTCGCTCGCTAGTGTGCTTGCCGTAATCCGTGCATTATTGTCTGCTGTCCAATCAAGGGTCACTGTGGCCGCTTTGTCAAATGTCACCGGAGACACTTCATCATATTTGATCAATTCTGAATATTGATAAACATAAATCTAGTTGTACAGATGATTAGAATAAAATGAATTTTACATCTTACATCTTTTAATAATTCGATTGGGAAATTACTCTTTCCTGCTTCTTCTTCTTCTTCCCTAGTTAGATTTTGATAAACCGCTTGATGTGTTAATTGAAAATTGAACAATTGAACAATTGTTATTGTAACAATGTACCATTTCAATAAAACAACACAATTGAATTTGTTCAACATGTTAACTAATCTGTACAATGTGTAAAACAAAGATTCACTGAATGACAAAAACACATTAAAACCATGAAAAAACAAAATGTTCACACATACTCTGTTTGTTATGTTCAATGGTTAACAGAATGCATAATAATAAATACACTTATTGAATATTGATAATGATAGTTTTCAGAGTTTTATTATTATGATGAACCAATGAAATTTTACATATTTTTAAGCAAAAAAAATTCATTTCAGAGAATACAATTATAACAATCAATCAAAATGACTTTTTAATTTAAGCTTATTCCTATAGAGTTTTGTAGAAACTGATATTGAATACTATCAATGCAATCTACGTAGTCAATATGATAGCATTAGTACTATTCACATATTTAAAAATGTTTTACAACAAATTCTACTCAATGTCATGTGTATTTGAGTTCATTCACACATTCCGTTGGTTGCAATATTTAGAAATCATAGAAAAGTACTTCAGCATAATAAAATATACATTCTTACTTATTTACTTCTGAGTTACTTCGGTTTCCTCCTATGGCCACCGACCAGCATTCTCCAATATACTCTCTCCTCGAGCTTCCTTTCTACTTCTATCCAATTGTGGTACATTCTGCAGCAGTAGGTCTCAACATACATAAAGGAAAAAGCGAAATTCTCCGATGCAACACAACATGCACCAACCAAATCACTCTTGATAGAGATGCCTTGGAGGACGTTAACATCTTTACATATCTGTACAGCATCATCGACGAGAAAGGTGAATCCGATGCAGATGTGAGGGCGCCGATTGGCAAAGCGAGGGCTGCATTTCTACAGTTGAAAAATATCTGGAACTCCAAACAACTTTCAACCAAAACCAAAATCAGGATTTTCAATACAAATGTGAAGACAGTTCTACTGTATGGAGCGAAAACTTCGAGAACTACCAAAGCCATCATCCAGAAGATACAAGTATTTATGAACAGTTGTCTACGCAGAATATTTCGAATTCGTTGGCCAGACACCATCAGCAACAACGAGCTGTGGGAGAGAACAAACCAGATTCCAGTGGAGGACGAAATCAGGAAGAAGTTGTGGAAGTGGATAGTACACACATTGCGGAAAGCACCTAACTGCGTCACGAGACAAGCCCTCACATGGAAACCTCAATGGAAAAGGAAAAGAGGAAGGTCAAGGAACACACTACGCTGAGAAATAGAGAAAGATATGAGAGGAATGAACAAACATTGGACAGAACTGGAGAAGGAAGTCCAGGACAGAGTTGGTTGGAGAAGACTGGTGTGCGGCCTATGCTCGATTGGGGGTAACAGGCGTAAGTAAGTAAGTAAGTAAGTAAGTAAGTAAGTTGTAAATTCTTATCCTGTATGTCTCCATTTCTCGGTGTAATGTGTTATTCGGTCTTCGTCTTTTTCTTTACTCCTAAGTATTCCAAGTGAGGGCTTGTACTGTAACGCGATTGGATGCTTTCCGTAATGTGTGTTCTATCCACTTCCAGAGTTTCTTCCTGACTACCTGTTCCACTGGAATCTGGTTTGTTCTCTTCCACAGTAGGAGTTGTTGCTGATATTATCTAGCCGGAAAATCTGAAATATTTTGCTTAGACATCCGTTGATAAACACATTTACAAAACATATACAAATCATAAAAAATTATACGTTAAATTTATCTGAATTAAAATTAGACGTTTTCATGTAAAATTTAAAAGTCATAACAATAATATTACTGTTAATAATAATCAATACTAACACTGAAATCACCAGTGGCACAATGTTGGACCACCACTAGAGTCCAGCAATCACTGAGCTACTGTGTTGTCCTACTATGAGACTGATTGTTAGTGCACATCTACGGCCGCAGGTTATGAGTTTGATTCCCATGAGCAGTGTCGCGGATGCACATTGCCGTTCAGTCCCATACTAAGATGTAACCGATACACAGTGCTTCCTGATTTCTAATAGTGGTCTAACATTCATCAATCAGTGATTTTAATGGCAATCAACAATTTCCACAACCTTGTATTTATGAATTCATGCCCAAATTCAAAGTAAATAATATAGATTATGTTAAATAGACTGTTGTGAGACGTTTGTCAGAAATATATATGAATTTATATGGTGTTTGTGTACCGATTTCGAGGTGTTCTTACGTCTCGTAATTAGCTCGTTCAGTAATTCGTTACTAAATGGCGTCTGACGGTTTATAAATCAGAATATGAATTCGAAGTATTGAATACGTTTATTGTGGCACACCACAAGAAAGGATAGCAGACCACAAGCAGACCGAGCAGACAAACTAGCGAGCGAATATGCGAATGGGCGAATGAACGGATGAAGCGATGTGGATTGGAGAAGGCTAATGAGCCAACTCCAAGAGATGGATCATGACTAAGAATATGTAGTCAGACAAATATAAGACAGACATGCAACATTAACTCCTAATTTACAATCATATTTTATTATTGAGAAATGATTAGATTTGTAGTTTCTCTCTCTTCACTTTAAATGCAGTAATTGATTTTTATGAAAATGCTGTTCAATTATTCCAACACAACTACGTCAGTCTGATTGTCACAGATAGTTTAACATGGATGGTAGGTCAATATTTTAATTACGCCGAACTTGATAAATTCACTCAATATAGTAAACATGAAATTTGATTATACCATTTCTATATATTTTTTGAAATTACCAGTCAATCACTGTTGGATCACCATTAGAAACCTGGAAGCACTGGACGGCCGTTTCGTCCTGGTATGGGATTCATCAACAGTGCGCATCCACGCCTCATGCATCTCGCAGGATTCGAACCCGGGACCTTCGGTATTCTACGTGAATGCCTAACATTTGAACCACGATGTTGAAATTGACCTCTTCACATTCTTAGCTGATGACAGAGAAATTGACTGAAAATATTTGTAATATTTTCCTAGTTTGTTGTAAAATATGATACAAATACAGTGCAGTTGAAAATATTGAATTCATCCGTCACAAACCTAGTTAATAAATGATTTATATGTTGGAGGCATTCAAAGCAACTACTTGCTTACTTACTTACTTACTTACAGCAGTTACTCCTAATGAACAACTTTCTCCTACCTACTGTGTCCTCAGCCTTCCTTTTCATTTCTATTCAAACGCCATTCATTCTTCACAAGTCTGTCCCCGTTCCTCAGTGCATAATGTTCCTTCCAACTGAAGCCCTTCTACGATATTGCTGGTCCTAAGCTCGGATAAATGAGGAGGGTTGGGCATGAAGCTATTGTGTTTACACAATAGAAAACTAACTTGCTCAACAGACGCTACCCGAAATAAATGATTCTTGACAACAACAGTAAGAGTAAAATCGTTACTAGTTTATTAGTCAAAATAGGCATAATCTTTGGATATGTGCTGGTGATATGAACTTGTGATTTCATTTCAATTTATACAGACCTGAGTTTGGGATCGTGGATGAACATTTCTGATCACTTTCATATTAAATAAAAGCATCCATCCAGCGCTTTCAGTTTTCAAATGATGGTCCAACAAGGATCGATCCATTATTTCAATGAAAAAAATTATAATTAGGATTCCAACCGAGACACGTTTCGTAATCATGAGAATACGTAACAGTAAAAAACTGAAAAAGAGATAGTGGGTGAACAGTTAACGAAACAGACTGTATGTTACATTGAAGCGTGAAATGTAAGCACGTATCAAGTTGGTGGTATCTGTGGATAAACAATTCTAGGAATGTCTCCGTAATGTGTCCATTTGCATTATGTTTATGTGATAGTCTTCAGAATTGTTGTAATTTTGAAGCAGATATACCTTGACTACTGAAATCTTATTTTAGTAGACGTTATATTTTGCATGTATATGTTATTTGATTTCAATGTGTTCATTTAATCGTTGATTTAAATATGATGCTTATCACATAACAAAGGACTAATAAAAAGCTCTATATACATTGAAAATCTATCTGAAACAATCTAAGAATAGTTATTCACAGTTGGTAAACGTAATCTAATTCATTCCCTGTGCTCTAGATATCGTACTCTGACAGTATCGCAATCTAAATACTGACAAATTGATGAGAATAAATGGAAAAGTTAATGCTTACTTCAACATTCTCATTTTCACAAATCGTATTTACGTTTATTTCTTAAAATTTATTATTTCAAGTATATATTGTGACACTTTTTTTAACCTTTTATGCCTAAGTTGAGCATTTGTTAATCATTAACTCATACAGAATCTAGCCAACGTTAGAAATCTTACCCTGTCTAAATGATCTCAAGTGACTAACTGTTCAAAATTTGAATACTTCCACCAAACACAAGTTTTGAATCGGAATATCCTAAATTACGTATGTAATTCAAACTGGTCTCCTTCAACATTCTCAGACTAATGCAGGTCCGAATATAGATATGGTTGTCTATGTCTATGGAGAGTCTGATCATTGATGTCTGGTCTATTCGAACCCTGATTCGTAACTTCTGTGATGTACTGCAGATTGAATATCTATCTGTCACTCTGAAAGCTGATTTCGCATGTGTTTTCACGGAGTCCTCGTGACGTCTACGTCTGTTCTTGCTAGCGTTTAGCGTTGCACTGTATTTTAGAGATGAAGCAGCACAAATTGAACCAAACAGAAACTTGAATTCACAGGTTAGGAACCTAGAAGGTGAGGAGGGTCCTCAGGGTTGCGAAGAAGGAATTGTTGGTTGTACATTAGCTAAATGTGATCATCCACTGCATTTTGCACAGATTACAGCCTGTTTCTGACTGGCATTGACTATCGACACTGTCGCCGCCAGTATGCTACCTAATGTCCTCTCTCTGAATATCAAGCCTGTATTCAGATTGTTCATATAGCGATCAACTAATGATTATTTGCTAGTGTACAGGAGTGCTTCGCCTTTTGTAGTACTTATCTAGACTCCGATCATGCACCTGTTTGTCCTAGTATCATCTTAAGTTTCAGTGGCCAACAAATTCATTGTCCTAAAAGGCTCGATGTCAGTAAAGTGGTATTAGCTTCTGCTGCAACTATATATCAAACCGTGCTAAGTTCGGACCTAGCTACCGACGCACCAGAAACTTTAGGTAAGCACTGGCTACTGTTACATAGGGATATGAAAAAGGCTAATAAAATCACTTACTACTTGTCAGAACATCCCGCCTTTGAACACTGTGTTTCTACAGGCTACTCACAACTCGCGTAAATCCTTCTGTCTACTCTGAGTAACCACAAGCTTAACGATAAAAGAAGACTGTTACGTTTTCAAGTAGTGCATAGTGTGCGTAAGCACAGGAATTCTCTTCGGACACATTGGAGCCACTGGCAGCAAGAAGTATGGTGTGAGTGAAACAATGTGTAACATCCGCCGGAGTCTTGGAAGATGGATAGAGTTTTTCGAGCTCGTCTGCTACCCAAGCAACATCGATCAGACTATTCTGTCTTCCATTACCAGTGACGACTGGTCCACCTAACGATGTGGAATCCTAACTCTTGAAGCGCTACAAATCACCAGGCGTAGATGATATATCTCTAGCCGTTTTTTTATAGATAAAGGGGACTTTCTTACTGAGAAATTGGCCAAGTTGTTTTGATCATTAATCGTAGAATCAGTTAGTGGTTATCTTCGCTTTTAAAAAGATTCACGTCATCTGTGTAACAACTGTCAGAGGGATAAATCTACTACAGATTGAATCCAAATTAATTCCCTTCTATCATGCTTCGTAAAGTGCTCAGATCCGAGAAAGATGAACTCGTGAGGTGCAAACTGGGATTTTTATGGCCGAGGTAGCTTTTATCATATCTTGAACCTCCGCCAAACGGTGACCATCGCCATAGTTCTGTTTCTCGACTTCAGGGAGGACTTCAAGTTATTGGACAGAACTGTCCTCTAAAATTGTCTTTTAAAGAAGGGTGTGCCTGAAACGATTATCAACACGGTAAAGGCCTTATATAGACAAATTCAGGTACAAAGATGTAATATAACTGTCGCTCTCCAATAATCATCCAAGCAGTAAGGTTGGACAGGGCTCACCAATCTTACCATTCCTCTCCAGTTTTGCCATCAATGTCGTTTCTGAAGCAGCTCCTAAGGATGGTGACAATGTTGGTGTGAACCAGTTACCTGGTTTTCAACCTTGCATATGAGGATGATAGTGTCTTATTGTGTGAAGATTCCCAAACTATGTAATCCTCATATCATCAGTTGGCAATCAGTGTCACAAAGTATGGAATGCGCTTTGCACCTTCTAAGTGTAAAATACTTTTACAAAGCTGGCTGAACTTTGAACGCTCACTTACTAATGGTATCGAGCAGATAGAAGTAGTAGAGAAAAATTCTTGTGTCTGGGTGGCCAAATAAGTGGTGGTTGTTATATGAGTGGAGCAATCAATTCACAAAAAGTGAAATCCAGATCGGTTTAAATAAATCTTGGCCATGTTTGCTGCCTTAACGATGCAAGTCTGGCTGAAATAGGTATGGTCTAAAACGCGTTAGTGAAAGCGATTTCGCTCTGTACACGGAAAACCTGGCCTCTATGAATTAACTATGTTAAGCAACTTTAATAGTAAGAATTATTTCAGATTGTACTTTCCTTTTATGAATTTGTTTCTCCTCAATAATATTTCACTCTCACACTCATTTCTATTTACTCACCGCTCTTACATTATCTATTCTTACTTACATACTTACAACTGTTACCCCCAGTGGATCATAGGCCAACAAACAGCACTCTTCAATCTTCTTTACAAACTAAATTAGTTTTCTCTCTCTATCTCTTTACGCTATTCACAATTATCATCTTCTGTATATTTGAATTTCTATTCAATTGACCTTGATTAAATGTTCATATCAAATGGCTTCGAAAGTGTACTTCCTTGTGTGTGTGTGTGTGTGTGTGTGTCTGACCAAATTGTCTGAAATCACTGGTGCCAATACACATCAACCCAAGTATTTTTTTATTTCAAAATATAAACTACATCTTCTCAATTACATCTTATCGGAATTTAAAAAAAACCGAAACGAATTACTTCGAATAAACAAAAATTTTACATTCAATAACATTGATCATAAAAGGAATGTATACAATTCGGAATAATTTGTTTGTTTTTATTCTAATGATGAATAGTAAGTAGTGTGAGTTATGACAAACAGAGAACAGATTAAAAAGATATTAATAAGATTTATTAATTACCATTAATAATGAGTACAAAATATATAAAATAATGAAATTAACCACAAATAATCAAGCTAACCATCGATATGAATATTATCATTGACTATGAACAATCAAAAGGTATTCGTCAGTAGTTGCATTTCCAATGGTTTCACAATTTCCATTGGTCTATCCATATAAATTCTGGCTATGTGATTTGACAACTCAATGTTGTTTTTTAATGGTTTCTGTATAATATTCATACTATCCATCAATGAATCTGCAGATTCACGTGGACGATTGACATTTCGAGTTGGATTAGTGTGAGTATTGATCGGAGCAAAACAGTTGGTGATGTTCTAAGATAAAAAAATAAGAAAGATGGAGTTTGAAATCAGTTATCGTTCATAGGATATTCATCCAATATCCTAAGAGAATTGTTGGTCAATTCCTATTGGTTCATTCCTATTGGTCAATTTTATGGTCGTCCTAGATATGTATGTCACGTGTTCCAATGTTGTTTCTCATTGGTTGTCCTGAATATCAGTGTTACTTCGAATGTTGCTTCCTATTGGTCGTCTTAACTGTCAATGTCACAAACTTCGATGCTGTTTCCTATTCGACCGAAATGTATAAATACGCATGATCTGTAATGTTTTATGACCACGACCAGTACCAGGACCCGGTCCCGGATCCCTAGTCCGGGATCCTGATTCGGACATCGTACTTTCTGAATGCTTGTAGAATACAGGTTCTACTTCATATCAAGTCTTCTTATTTTTACTCAATTTGGGGGTTGGGATAATCGGATTTGAGTAGCATGTCGTGTCACCGGATCCTCGATCCTTGCTCTCGATTTCCGACTAGGTGAATTCGTAATAGTTCAAGTATATCAACTTGACATGTTTACGTGCAGGCGTAACACACTGTGTGATATGAATGAAAATCTGTGGAGAAATGTAACATGTTTATTTCACTGAAGAATAAATTAAAGTTAAATAGTTGATGATATCTCTTTATAGGTCCAATATGCGATAAGAGAGCTGCTATTTTACTCGGGACATGAAGAAGAAAATACCTCACAAACACACACACACACAAGGAGTTGCACTGATGCTGTTAAAACAAGCAGAAAAGGCACTGATAGAATGGAAATCACATGGACCCAGGATCATCAAAGCATCCTTCATAACAAAGAAAGAGGGTATTACGAATATAACGGGGACGAGAGACTTTAGTCAATCATATAGAACGGCCCATCAAATGACTTGATCATTCTGATGGGTAGCAACGTTAGAATGCACTATATGAAGACATCATTGGACGATATGAATTGGGAGAAAGAAATGAAGAGCTGTGTAACAGGTGGTGCAGAGCACTTTGAGCAACTGTGAATCGACCTGCCCTACTGAGCCGACCTAACATTGAGTCAACTTCCACGGACCTCTCAATCAATGTTGGCCTATCAACAGTTGAAGAGATTAGTATGGCCATCAGACAAATCAAGAGCGGCGAAGCAGCGTGATCAAGCACCTAACACCTGAGGCACTGAATCCAGATGTAACTGCAAATGCCATGAAACTCAATATTTTCTTCAGAATGGTTTGGGATAAAGAGCAAGTACTAACAGATTGGAAAGTAGGACGAAATACAAAGAAAGGCGATCTTAGCAAGCGTGAAAAATACAAAGACAACATTCTTCAATCAGTAGCAGGGAAAATTTGTAACAGAGTTTTCGTAAACAGACTAAAAGTTTCAGTAGACGCCCAACTTCAAGATCCACTTGTGGACTTCGTATGCATCGATCATAGAGCGACCAGATGGCAATATTATGAATCATTGTCGAACCATCAAAAGGATGAAACTCACCACTCTGCACCAACTATATTGACGATGAGAAAGCCTTAGACAATGTGGATAGAAGGACACTATGCAGGTTTATTCGACACTACAGCGTGCTTGAGGAGATAGTCATAGTCATTTGTAATTCTAATGATGAAGTAAACTGCGAAATCCTGTGTGGAGGACAGCTGACAGTCTGGTTCGAGGTGAAGACTGGTGTCCCGTAAGGTTTTTTACTCTCACTTACTCTTTCTGCTAGTGACCGACTGGATTACGAAGACGGCCCGAAACGAAGGGAGATAAATGAATTGTGTACAGCAGAAGCTAATGTAATGCTATTAATCTCATTTAAAGACTAATCTGCACATACAAAAACAGCGTATTCCGTCCCTCATTCTTCCATGATCTTTCCATTCAATTCTCCCATACTCCAAGAGTGTTTCGTTTGTTTATTCGTTTCTTAGTTTTTAGATCATTAATTCTAAATCTTACCATTTATTTATTCAACCTATTAAATAACCACTCTTACAAGTGCAGATCACCCAACGAAGATGATTTGTTTAAATAGTCACGACCATGATTGAATTCAACGGAAATCGTGTGATCTCCTAGACCACTTCAAATTCATGCTCCACGATTTATTGCTTATCAGACATTATGGTATCACCACGATAATCAGATGACTGGCTAGAACATTTAGTCTACTCAAAATAAGTAACCGAATATATGCATACCATCAGTTTTAACTGAATTACAAGGTGAAATGAAGCCCTATCTCATTCCCCTGTTCATAGCATTGGTTTGATGAATGTCAGTTGATTGTCTTTAACCTTAACGAGAATCTCTAAACGGCTAGACATACATCGACCAACTAGTCGAATGATTTGATTAGTAACCAGTGTCATTTCACTAGCCCTAAACAACTTTCATTTGTTCTGCTCTCGATAGACATCAATTGGGCGACGATCTTCATCGCAACACCTTTGACTAGCCGAATAACACATAAACTTTCGATTCACAATAGAAACAAATAAAGTGTATGCAAGCGGGAGTTGTGGATGCGCACTGCTGATCAGTTCCATACCACAACGAAACGGCTGTATCTCAGTGCTTCCAGGTTTCTAATGCTGGTCTAACATTGATCGATTTTAATGGTGTCTCAGTAACTGAACACTCTCCACAACCACATAACCAGAATTCAATAATATTTAGAATTAATAGAAAGTTTATACAGACAAATCATGAATCTCTTACCGCTACACCACACTCTCCTCTCAACCATAATAACCTGTTAATATCATGACTGTCGGTACATCTTCTGGCTCTTGGGCACCAGTAACATTTCGAATGAAATACTCCTGGTTTCAGGCAGTCACTGCATGATGTTTGATCGGAGCAAACTTCAACAACAGAAAATGACCATTAGAGAACTTTGTTACAGTCTATAAAAGGAATATGTACTACTACACGTGTGGTAAAGTAAAAAATTACAGACTGTTTACATAATTTTGAAATTAACCGTAAACTATGATTGTTTTTTCTGCGTAACAAAAAAGATGTCATCTTTTTTCAAAAGAAACTATTGTGTCGCTTAACAGACAGTCATAAGTCTGAGCAGAAAAGTCAGTAAGATGCAGCGTAGAACTTTGTACATAAGTACATCAGTTCATGTCCCCATACCACATCAGCACAGAGATATAATTGTCAATTCAAATCCAATAGTAGAAGAGGTAGTAAAGGTATTATGAGTAATCGGAGAGGTTAGGATTAGAAGATATTATTCAAGAAGTATGATTCAGTGAGAAAAGTTTAGAAAGTCAAAACTAGAGTTGTTGAAGAACCCAGAAGATTAGGATTTAAGAGAACACAAAGAATAAATGCACCGGCGCCATGGCGAACGATTTTGAGCCATGTCATTCAAGGTCTCTAACCATCGATTATTTTTATCTCGCGGACCCCAACCAGGTAGTCGACAATTACCGACATGACTCAGTCCACTAGTCAATGACTTCATGGATTTCTGTCATGTTTTGGTTTGGCCGCCCCTAATTTTCTTTCAACCTATTCCTACACTACAAAACAAGGCTCGACGAGGCAGTCGGTGGTTGGGCATACGCAGCACATGTCCCAACCACCTCAACTGATGAAGTGTCACTGTGGTGCTGTGGTGCGAACTACTTATAAGTAGTATATAACGTGAGTGTCAACGTAATGTCTGGTAGCATAATATGGGAGGAAGATCAAGAAAGGAAGAGTTAGAAAACAATGGAACTTGTATGAAACCCATGAATAGTGACAATGGATTGATGTTTGGCATCAGGAACAGTCCAGTTCCATAGGATGAACTGATCTTTTACAAATGAACGATTTACGATATGGTTTTCCGATTTTACTGACTAACTCTGTAATTTTCGTTAAATACAATTCGGTTGCCCCCACCTGTGTTCTCATTCACTACATTTGGTGTCGCTGCCTGCTCGAAGGAAGGGGCTCCCGTGACCGAAGGAGTTGCAGGACGGAGATTGGCGGAGCTTCCTAGGGGAGTTTGGGGCCACGGTGGAGCTGGTGGGGGCCTGGGGCGGAGTTGACGGTGCTGGGGATGCTGCGGGGAGGTGAGGCGAAGGCGGTACACGATAGCCTGGACGGTGCCACCGAGGAGACGGCGTGGGAGACGGTCACCGGGCGGCTGATAATGGAGCTCGACAGCCCAGCGGACAGGGGGGAGGCGCCGCAGAGGTTCCGGTTGGCGCAGCTGTCGGCCGATGGTGACCTGTTGGTGCTTGCTGTGGAGCTCACCAGATTGCGCCGTGAGGAGTGGACGGGGCACAGTCTTTGGCGTCGCAATTTATCGAGTGTGTGCCTGCCGCCGTGTTCCAGCATCGGGAACTTGTAAACGCTACACGTTGGGTAGATGCCGTATCCATTCCAGACCAGTGATCAAGAACGATGACCGAAGTGGTAATCCGGCATATTGTAGCGTGTCACGGAATACGGAAGGTGATATTAACTGACCAGGGGCTCTGTTTTGAAGGACTACGACGACAGCTTATTAAAAGGGGGGACGAGTGTGGTGCTGTGGTGCGAACTACTTATAAGTAGTATATAACGTGAGTGTCAACGTAATGTCTGGTAGCATAATATGGGAGGAAGATCAAGAAAGGAAGAGTTAGAAAACAATGGAATTTGTATGAAACCCATGAATAGTGACAATGGATTGATGTTTGGCATCAGGAACAGTCCAGTTCCATAGGATGAACTGATCTTTTACAAATGAACGATTTACGATATGGTTTTCCGATTTTACTGACTAACTCTGTAATTTTCGTTAAATACAATTCGGTTGCCCCCACCTGTGTTCTCATTCACTACATCACTACTGCGTCTATTGATCTGCCATTCTTACCTAGCAACAGATTCCTAATAACAGCGTTGCTCATTCGGGTGTCCCACGATATACGAGCAATGCTTCGAAGACACCTATGATCGAAAACCAGTAACCTACGAACATCTTCTACTCTCACTGGCCATGTTTCACAGCCATAAAGTAAGACGGAGCGAACCACTGTGCAGTACACTCGTCCTTTAGTCAGCAAACGGACATCTCGCCTTCGATATAAGTGACGCAGGTTGGCAAAAGCCAATCGAGCCTACTGTATCCGTGCCGAGATTTCGTCAGTCACCAGGCCATCAGCACTGATGAGACTCCCAAGAAAAGTGAAGCGGTCTACTCACTCGACTACTTCACTCCCTATCACTAGTTCAGGTGCCGATGAAACCCAATCTTGAAGCAACATTTTGCATTTCGAGGGGGAAAACCGCATCCCGAACATGCTTGCGTTATTGCTTAGGGTAGTCAGAAGACTCTGCATTTTGTCAGCATCTTCACCAAGTAGGACAATGTCATCGGCATATTCTAAGTCAGTTAGCGAGCCACCTGGTAGAAGGTCTACTCCTGAAAATTCAGACCAGGATAAGGTTATTTCTAGGAGCATGTCTATGATAAAATTAAACAAAAATGGAGAAAGTGGACATCCCTGACGGACACCACTTGAAGTAGAGAATTCCGGTGACTGTTCGCCATAAGCCCTTACTCGACCAGTAGTGTTCGAGTAAAGAGCTTGTATGAGGTTAGTGTACTTCTTTGGTACACCTTTCAATGACAGACACTGCCACAGAACCGAACGATCCACTGAGTCGAATGCCGCCTTAAGGTCCAGGAAAGCAACTATTGTAGGACGCCTAAATGTGTGTCTATGTTCCAGAACCTGTCGTAGTGTGAAGACGTGGTCTATACAGCCACGTCCAGGTCGAAAACCAGCCTGGTTTTCTCGAGTCTGAGCATAAAAGAGAAATATGTTGCCAAATATTTTGATCACAATGAATGAATAGTGAAAACAGCTTCATTAAATACCAAAATACTAAAAACATCTCCACAATTCTAATTATTGCAAGTCATTTACGCTATGAAATATTTGAGCTTCAAGGTAGAACAATCATAAAACATATGCACCGTTTACCAACTACCAGTTCAAAACGAAACTCTATGCCATTTCTGATTCAACCACTGCCCTAATAACAGTTGTATCACACTGTTCGTTTCAAAGTAATTGCTGAAGGGTTAGATGTATACATATCGATTGCATGAATCTGTAATTTTTCATGCTCACAATGGGAGTAATCATTGTGCGCTTACATTGTTGTCTAATTTTTGTTGTACACGTTCTTTATGCTGTGAAATTTCAATCTTAGTTTATTCACATGAGTAAAAGCAAAGGAATGTCTTCCTTATCGATGATATCATTTAGTTGGGTTGCACAATTGTATTTGCAGGTAATTTTTCATGTGATAATCAACAGTGAAGTGGAAACGTTTGACAAAATTATCAAAGACACTTAAACTTATGGTGCAGATTGGTTTTCTCCAGCTGGGTGATTTAAGTGGTGGAGATTTCATTGTTCTTCTGAACAGTAACTTCATCAGTATCAACTTCAAGTAGAAGTGAAGTATTCGAATTCTCCAACATATTACTCTTTCCCCCCAGCATGTCCTGTTGACCTTCGTCATGAAAGGTTATGGATGACCTTCACCCTGTCAAATTCGATCCAGTGTCAGACTCATTCACAACCCCACAAGCGGAATTCGAATCCAATGTCTACACAGTCTTGCAACGAAGTCTTAAGCTTTCGACGATGGGCTCGGTATTCAACAGTGTAAATGCTTAACATCAATCAATCCACGATATTTTGTGATCATTTTTATTTGACTATAGTGAGTAATGATCTGACATCCGATATTGATTAAGCTTCAATGGTTAGGGTTTCTCACCAGGATAAAAGAGTGGTCCAGTGCATTCAAGTTATCAATCATGGTCTAACATTGATCGATTCAGCATTTCAATGAAACTCAACAATCACCACAATCCTATACAGATAATAACAACTTACTTGGATCCGGTATGAATTCCATCAAAGTATTCGATTTTATTAAAGATGCTGGCACTTGTATCAAACTTTTTTTGAATGTAGGTATATACTCGTAATCTGAAGAAAATTTAACCAAACAAAAGAATGTGTTTAAGTACTGAATTGTTCGAATTTAAGGGGAGAATTCATGCAAAAAATAACTACACATTACTTTAAAACTCATGCATAGTTAATTCTTTTGATTGTGACGACTAATTAACCATCAATCAGAATACTGGTTTCTACTTAATGGATGGATGTTAGTTATTTTATAACTAATTGTAGTTAAGTCATAACTAACCAATCAGATTGTGGTTTAAGCGCCCACCACCTGATCTGACCTGACGTGTCTGTAAACCTTCTTTGTTATAAATGACCTAGAAATTGATTGTTATTCTTGTTATTATATTGATGTGACTCATAACTGTACTCATTAGCATAAGACACGCTATATTGGTCGGTACGTTTGATCGTCTTACTTGATGATAATTGTAATTTCCTCAATTATTGTACTAATCTAATTGTTTTTATGTTTAGAAACAGATAAAGTTTATAGCAAAGTTGATCTTGTTTTAACTATAGCTTCCCGCATAGACTCTGTGCTCGCCGATATTGATTGCGTTTATAGTTCTAGAAGTTCATATGTAGGACAAATTAAATCCTTCAATGGTAACAAGCAATCCGTCCTTTTATTCTCTCTAGACAAGTCGAATGGGAAACTTTAGCTAAATCAGCTTACAATCTCGATTCAGAGTGAATAAAATGTAACGCACTGCTGATATTTTCTACGTTCTTTGTTAGTTAACATCATGTGAAATATTCATATCCCTAGTCGGATTTTATCAATCACATGTCAGATGGAGTCATTTTACTGTCGTCAGTAAAATTGCTTTGTTATGCATTATTCAATGTTATATTTGTCAAAGAATTTAGAAAATCTGATAGAAGTTAACTCATGCAAAAAGATGGAATAAACATTCACTGATGATTTTGAAAACAGAAGAGATTGAGAGGAAAAAAGATTATTTTAAAAATATGAATGAATAGAACAACATTCTAGATTGTAGATTAAAGTTTTAAATTTATCTGAGTCGATTCAAAGCGACTACATGTTGCGTTCAATGGTATGTACGAAAGCCATTTGAATTGCTGAATAGCTAAGATGTTTATAAACTAAAGAAATTCTTTCAATCCTACTGAAATATAACATTTTACAATCTGTGCTGATGTCATTTCCATGACAGTTTCTATTAGTATGGGTTATTGTCAATGAATATGCTTTCATACATCCTGCATACATGTATAGGAGATTTAAAGCAAATAGTCACATTTCGAAAAAATTTCATCAAACCAGGAGAAGACTTAGTTGATCTTATACAATCTTTCGATGAATTCCCACTATACATTTTGATCAGACTGAGAAGAGAAGTGTTTATATCTGTCTATCGTTAACATGGGGAATCAAACACTGTGATTGTGAAACACGGAGTACAATCAGCCATGGAGAAAGACTTACTATCATCCTAAACTAGTTGCGATTGATTCTATCACTCCACATCGCACCAGCAATTGCGTCACATCCCATCGCATTCATCGTCTTACATGTTTGCGTGGATATACATACATGGAGGGGAGTAACCGGACAATGCAACCAAGGGTTATGGGAGATGTATTTAGATAACTTCTAAACCAGTTAATGTCAAATAACCCGATAAACATGGAAAATAGAAAATCATATTCATAGATAGTAAAACACACAATCAGTACGGAGCATAGGATTGATATAAATGTAGCTTGCAAAACGTTTAAATAATGATATGACTGAAATAAATTCAACTCACTTTGAATTTGCATTGGGTAATATGTATTAGCATCTTTGGGCACAGATTTTTGTGTCTGATCGCTAATTATTTCACTTGGTATCTGGAAAATTCGAATATATATATATATATATATATATATATATATATATATATATAAAGAATAAAATATTTTAATGAACGAATTATCTCGGTTTAGTGACACAATGCTGTTTGGCGAACTATTCACTATTAGGGGTAGTAGGAGTAAGTAAGTAAGTAAGTAAGTAAGTAAGTAAGTAAGTAAGTAAGTAAGTAAGTAAGTAAGTAAGTAAGTAAGTAAGTAAGTAAGTAAGTAAGTAATCCTAACACTTATGAATGAACAGTGTCACTACAATGCAGGTATATCCAGCTGACGAGTCTCAAGTTGGATGAAACAGACGCCGTGAATTCCTACTCAAGACTTTCAGTCTTCTGCGCGAACGCTGAACCCATGGACTACTGAGCAAGTGGCATCTAGATGTGTTAATGTCGAACTCTGTTCAATCTAAGGATTTTCGAACAACTTCACCCATTTATCTTCGTTAGTTACTGCCTACACCCAACGGGGTTGAACTCCATTGGTAATGATTTCTCATTAAAACTCTGAAAATCTCCTCATGGAGATCGTGCATGCTCACTTCTAATTAGTTTGGTACTAGGACTGATCTAAGGATGGTTGAATCATGATTGAGCCGAAGAATATTTATCGATTTATGTAATCAATACTGTTAGCGTTTATTTGTATGTAAAATTAGGTTTATTGTTTGTTATTAATAATGATTTTCAAATGATTTTAGTCTAAACTTTAGCTAAATTATACTGAAATGAAAGGATATAAGACATATTCATCTAGCATAAATCCCTCTCATGATAAGACACTTTCACAGTGTAGAGTTTATCAGTTTTTATAAACTTAAATTCTGTAATACTTTGGTGATAAGGATGAGGTTGAATTGAACAGAAGATTACAGCTAATAATTTAAACGTGATTGTTACTATTATTATTATTACTACTACTAGTTAACTCCGCCTGTAGGCTATCTGGGGTTACTGCCTGTCGTAAGCCCGGATTAAGGAAGATAGTTAAGTGCGGGGTTGGCAAATCCATCCTGTCGAAAACTAACTCGCTGAAAAAAAACCATTTTATCTCTGCCCCGGGAGTCAAAAGGTCTTCTTTCAGAAGAGTTATGAGCTCTCATGATGAAAGCCGAGTTACTTCGGGAGTCACGAGGCAGATACCCATTTTTACAAACAGGGTAACCATTCTTTTAGGTACACTGAGTGTTCGTACAATGTGAGAGACCGGGAGAATATTCCGAATTGCTGAAGAGATGAAAAGACACAACCTGGAGCTGCCTGAAATCAGTGAAACGCATTGGACACAGGTTGGACCACTGAAAACTGCATCAGGAGAGCTGCTGGAGAAGAAAATGCCTCACATAGATAAGCAGTTGCACTGATGCTATCCATACAGGTAGAAAAGGCACTAATAGGATGGTAAGCTCATGAACCGAGGATCATCGAAGCACAGTTGGAAACAGGGTAAGAGGGGATTACAGTGAACGTCATCCGATGCTATGTGCCTACCAACGATTACAATGAAGACGCTTGAGATCAATTCTACGAGAGGCTGCAGTCAACTAGTAAGCATTCTCCAACAAAGTACTTGATTATTCTGATGGCAGAAATAAACGCCAAAGTTGGGCCACAAGAATCACCGTCAAATTGAATAGATTTCTACGGATACTCTGAGTTAATCTTTTGGAAAGCGGTATCAGAAAGACAGCATTCCGCACCAACCGAACGGGAGCAGAAAAGGTCAATTCACAAGCTAAACATACGGAAGCAAACAAGCAAGTGAAGAGGAGCACCAAAGATGACGCACGTAAACATGAGGAAGATGTTTCAACGATGGCGGAAAAGGCTGGAAGAGAAGGAAACTTGAGACAATTGTGTGATGTTACAAAGCAGCTCTCTTGAAAATATCGTAGACCAGGACGAACAGTGAAATCAAGGAAGGCACAGTAATCAGAAGCAATGAAGAACAGTGCCACTGGTAGGTAGAGAATTTTAAGGAGCACTCAACCGACCCAACATCGAAATAGGATCCACGGATCTCTCAATCAATGTTCACAGTTCACAGGCCTAGAACAAATCACTTGTCAGCTGACCATCAACCTTCTCAATCAATTATCTACGAATCCAACTCACTACCTTCAACAAGTTTCATCTATTGATGCATTGAATAGAGAAAGTTGAATCAACTGACAGACTAACACAGATAACTCAGTTTCCTGTTGTTGCTAAACTGAAACTAAGATCATTACTATTATTATTATTATTATTATTATTATAATAATAATAATAGTAATAATCATAGTTTCAGTTTAGCAACAACAGGAAAACTGAGTTATCTGTGTTAGTCGTGTCAGTTGATTCACTTTCTCTATTCAATGCATCAATAGATGAAACTTGTTGAAGGTAGTGAGTTGGATTCGTAGATAATTGATTGAGTAAGGTTGATGGTCAGCTGACAAGTGATTTGTTCTAGGCCTGTGAACTGTGAACATTGATTGAGAGATCCGTGGATCCTATTTCGATGTGGGTCGGGTGAGTGCTCCTTAAAATTCTCTACCTACCAGTGGCACTGTTCTTCATTGCTTTCTGATTACTGTGCCCTTCCTTGATTTCACTGTTCGTCCTGGTCTACGGATATTTCAAGAGAGCTGCTTTGTAACCATCACGACAATTGTCTCAAGTTTCCTTCTCTTCCAGCCTTTTCCCGCCATCGTTGAAACATCTTCCTTCATGTTTACGTGCGTCATCTTTGGTGCTCCTCTTCACTTGCTTGTTTGCTTCCGTATGTTTAGCTTGTGAATTGACCTTTTCTGCTCCCGTTCGGTTGGTGCGGAATGCTGTCTTTCTGATACCGCTTTCCAAAAGATTAACTCAGAGTATCCGTAGAAATCTATTCAATTTGACGGTGATTCTTGTGGCCCAACTTTGGCGTTTATTTCTGCCATCAGAATAATCAAGTACTTTGTTGGAGAAGGCTTACTAGTTGACTGCAGCCTCTCGTAGAATTGATCTCAAGCGTCTTCATTGTAATCGTTGGTAGGCACATAGCATCGGATGACGTTCACTGTAATCCCCTCTTACCCTGTTTCCAACTGTGCTTCGATGATCCTCGGTTCATGAGCTTACCATCCTATTAGTGCCTTTTTCTACCTGTATGGATAGCATCAGTGCAACTGCTTATCTATGTGAGGCATTTTTCTTCTCCGCAGCTCTCCTGATGCAGTTTTCAGTGGTCCAACCTGTGTCCAATGCGTTTCACTGATTTCAGGCAGCTCCAGGTTGTGTCTTTTCATCTCTTCAGCAATTCGGAATATTCTCCCGGTCCTCTCACATTGTACGAACACTCAGTGTACCTAAAAGAATGGTTACCCTGTTTGTAAAAAATGGGTATCTGCCTCGTGACTCCCGAAGTAACTTCGGCTTTCATCATGAGAGCTCAATAACTCTTCTGAAAGAAGACCTTTTGACTCCACGGGGCAGAGATAAAATGGTTTTTTTTCAGCGAGTTAGTTTTCGACAGGATGGATTTGCCAACCCCGCACTTAACTATCTTCCCTTAATCCGGGCTTACGACAGGCAGTAACCCCAGATAGCCTACACGGCGGAGTTAACTAGTAGTAGTAATAATAATCATAGTAACAATCACGTTTAAATTATTAGCTGTAATCTTCTGTTCAATTCAACCTCATCCTTATCACCAAAGTATTACAGAATTTAAGTTTATAAAAACTGATAAACTCTACACTGTGAAAGTGTCTTATCATGAGAGGGATTTATGCTAGATGAATATGTCTTATATCCTTTTCATTTCAGTATAATTTAGCTAAAGTTTAGACTAAAATCATTTGAAAATCATTATTAATAACAAACAATAAACCTAATTTTACATACAAATAAACGCTAACAGTATTGATTACATAAATCGATAAATATTCTTCGGCTCAATCATTGATTCAACCATCCTTAGATCAGTCCCTAGTACCAAACTAATTAGAAGTGGAGCATGCACGATCTCCATGAGGAGATTTTCAGAGTTTTAATGAGAAATCATTACCAATGGAGTTCAAACCCCGTTGGGTTGTAGGCAGTAACTAACGAAGATAAATGGGTGAAGTTGTTCGAAAATCCTTAGATTGAACAGAGTTCGACATTAACACATCTAGATGCCACTTGCTCAGTAGTCCCATGGGTTCAGCGTTCGCGCAGAAGACTGAAAGTCTTGAGTAGGAATTTCACGGGCGTCTGTTTCATCCAACTTGAGACTCGTCAGCTGGATATACCTGCATTGTAGTGACACTGTTCATTCATAAGTGTTAGGATTACTTACTTACTTACTTACTTACTTACTTACTTACTTACTTACTTTACTTACTTACTACTTACTTACTTACTTACTTACTTACTTACTTACTTACTCACTACTACCCTAATAGTGAATAGTTCGCCAAACAGCATTGTGTCACTAAACCGAGATAATTCGTTCATTAAAATATTTTATTCTTTATATATATACTAGAGATAATATATATAATATATATATATATAGATATTCGAATTTTTCCAGATACCACGTGAAATAATTAGGCGATCAGACACAAAAATCTGTGCCAAAAGATGCTAATACATATTACCCAATGCAAATTCAAAGTGAGTTGAATTTATTTCAGTCATATCATTATTTAAACGTTTTTGCAAGCTACATTTATATCAATCCTATGCTCCCGTACTGATTGTGTGTTTTACTATCTATGAATAGTGATTTTCTATTTTCCATGTTTATCGGGTTATTTGACATTAACTGGTTTAGAAGTTATCTAAATACATCTCCCATAACCTTGGTTGCATTGTCCGGTTACTCCCCTCCATGTATGTATATCCACGCAAACATGTAAGACGATGAATGCGATGGGATGTGACGCAATGCTGGTGCGATGTGGAGTGATAGAATCAATCGCAACTAGTTTAGGATGATAGTAAGTCTTTCTCCACTGGCTGATTGTACTCCGTGTTTCACAAATCACAGTGTTTGATTCCCATGTTAACGATAGACAGATATAAACACTTTCTCTTCTCAGTCTGATCAAAATGTATAGTGTGGAATTCATCGAAAGATTGTATATAAGATCAACTAAGTCTTCTTCCTGGTTGATGAAATTTTTTTCGAAATGTGGACTATTTGCTTTAAATCTCCTATACATGTATGCAGGATGTATGAAAGCATATTCATTGACACTAACCCATACTAATAGAAACTGTCATGGAAATGACATCAGCACAGATTGTAAAATGTTATATTTCAGTAGGATTGAAAGAATTTCTTTAGTTTATAAACATCTTAGCTATTCAGCAATTCAAACTCGGCTTTCGGTACATACCATTGAACGCAACATGTAGTCGCTTTGAATCGACTCAGCTAAATTTTAAACTTTAATCTACAATCTAGAATGTTGTTCTATTCATTCATATTTTTAAAATAATCTTTTTTCTCTCAATCTCTTCTGTTTCAAAATCATCTGTGAATGTTTATTCCATCTTTTTGCATGAGTTAACTTCTATCAGGTTTTCTAAATTCTTTGACAAATATAACATTGAATAATGCATAACAAAAGCAATTTTACTGACGACAGTAAAATGACTCCATCTGACATGTGATTGATAAAATTCGATTAGGGATATGAATACTTCACATATTGTTAACTATCAATGAACGTAGAAAATATCACCAATGTGTTACTTTTATTTACTCTGGATCGAGATTGTAAACTGGTTTAGCTAAAGTTTCACATTCAACTTGTCTAGAGAGAATAAAAGGACGGATTGCTTGTTACCATTGTAGGATTTAATTTGTCCTACAGATGAACTTCTAGAACTATAAACGCAATATTGGCGAGCACAGAGTCTATGGGAAAGCTATAGTTAGAAGAAGATCAACTTTGCTTTAAACTTTATCTGTTTCTAAACATAAAAACAATTAAATTACTACAAAAAATGAGGAAATTACAATTGTCAAGTAAGACGAGCAAACGTACCGACCAATATAGCGTGTCTTATGCTAATGAGTACAGTTATGAGTCACATCAATATAATAACAAGAATAACAATCAGTTTGTAAGTCATTTACAACAAAGAAAGTTTACAGACACTTCAGGTCAGATCACCTGGTGGGCGCATAAACCACAATCTGATTGGTTAGTTATGGCATAACTACAGGTAGTTATAAAATAACTAACATCCATCCATTAAGTAGAAACCAGTATTCTGATTGATGGTTAATTAGTCCTCTCAATCAAAAGAACTAACTGTCCATGAGTTTTAAAGTAATCTGTAGTTATTTTTTGCATGAATTCTCTCTTTAAATTCGAACAATGCATTACTTAAACACATTCTTTTGTTTGGTTAAATTTTCTTCAGATTACGAGTATATACCTACATTCAAAAAAAGTTTGATACAAGTGCCAGCATCTTTAATAAAATCGAATACTTTGATAGAATTCGTTCCAGATCCAAGTAAGTTGTTATTATCCGTAGATGATTGTGGTGATTGTTGAGTTTCATTGAAATGCTGAACCTTCATTGATAAATTGGATGCACTGTACCACTCTTTTATCCTTGTGAGGAACCGTGACTAGTGCAGCTTAATTCATGTTGGATGTGAGATCATTATTCACTAAAGTCAGATAATAATGATCTCACAATGTCGTGGATTGATTGTAGTCAAAAGTTTACACCGTTGAATACCGAGCGCGTGGTCGAAAGCTTAAGACTTCGTTGCAAGACTGTGTAGACATTGGATTCGAATTCCGCTTGTGGGGTCTGACACTGGATCGAATTTGACAGGGTGAAGGTCATCCATAACCTTTCATGACGAAGGTCAACAGGACATGCTGGGGGGAAAGAGTAATATGTTGGAAAATTCGAATACTTCACTTCTACTTGAAGTTGATACTGATGAAGTTACTGTTCAGAAGAACATTGAAATCTCCACCACTTAAATCACCCAGCTGGAGAAAACCAATCTGCACCATAAGTTTAACTGTCTTTGATAATTTTGTCAAATTTTTCCACTTCACTATTGATTATCACATGAAAAATTACCGTACAAATACAATTGTACAACTCAACAAAATGATATCATCGATAAGGAAAACTTTCCTTTGCTTTTGCTCTTGCAAATAAACTAAGTTTGAAATTTAACAGCAAAACGAACGTGTACAACAAAAAGTTGACAATAATGTAAGCGCGCAATGATAACTCCCATTCTGAGCATGACAAATTACAGATTCAGATATGTATACATCTAACCCTTCAGCAATTACTTTGAAACGAACAGTTTGATACAACTGTTATTAAGGCATTGGTTGAATCAGAAATGGCATAGAGTTTCGTTTTGAGTTGCTAGTCTGTAAACGAAGCAAACGTTTTATGATTGTTCTACCTTGAAGCTCAAATATTTCATAGTGTAAATAACTTGTAAGAATTAGAATTGTGGAGATTTTTTTAGTATTTTGGTATTTCGTGAAGCTGTTTTCACTATTCATTCATTGTGATCAAAATATTTGGCAACATAGTTCTCTTTTCTGCTCAGACTTATGACTGTCTATTAAGTGACAGCAGAAAAAACAATCATAGTTTACGGTTAATTTCAAAATTATGTAAATAGTCTGTAATTTTTTACTTTATCACACTTGTAGTAGTACATATTCCTTTTATAGACTGTAACAAAGTTGTCTTATTGTCATTTTCTGTTGTTGAAGTTTGCTCCGACCAAACATCATGCAGTGACTGCCTGAAACCAGGAGTATTTCATTCGAAATGTTACTGGTGTCCAAGAGCTAGAAGATGTACCGACAGTTATGATATTAACAGGTTAATATGGTTGAGAGGAGAGTGTGGTGTAGCGGTAAGAGGTTCATGATTTATCTGTCTAAACTTTAATAATTCTAAATATTGTCGAATTCTTATTATGTGGTTGTGGAGAGTGTTCAGTTACTGCGACACCTTTAAAATCGATCAATGTTTGACCAGAGTTAGAAACCTGGAATCACTGAAATACAGCCGTTTAGTCCTGGTATGGAACTGATCAGCAGTGCTCATTTACGAGTCCTGCTTGCATACACTTTGTTTGTTTCTATTGTGAACTGAAAGGAGGTTATTTGTATTCGGCTAGTCAAAGGTGTTCCGATTAAGATCATTGTCCCGTTGATATCCATCGAGAACAGAACAAATGAAAGTTGTTTTTGACTAGTGAAATGTCACTGGATACTAGTCAAATCCTTCGACTAGTTGGTCAATGAATGTCAAGCCGTTTACAGATTCTCGTTAAGGTTCAGGACAACCAACTGACATTCATCAAACGGATGCTATAAACAGTTGCAACGTAGAACTTCGTACGTATGTACATGAGTTCATGTTGCCATACCACATTAGCACACAGTGACGCAAATGTCAAATCAAATCCCATATTGATAAAGACAGAAGAGGTATTAATGGTAATGAAGAAGACTAGGGTTTCAAGATATTATTCAAGAAGTACAATTCAGTCAGATAAGGTTAAAAAGACAAAGGTAGAGGTGCTGACGAATCCAGAAGATTAGGATTTGAGAGAGCTCAAACAATCGATGCACTTGTGCCATTGCAAACGATTTTGAACCATGTCGTTCAAGGTCTCTAACCAATGGTGACTATCGTCTCGCGGACGCCAACCAGGTAGTCGACACCTACCAACATGACTCAGGCCACTAGTCAGTGACTTCATGCATTTGTGCCATGTTTTGGTTTGGCCGCCCCTAGCTTTCTTCCAATCTACTCCTACACTGCAAAACATAGCTCGTCGAGGCAGTCGGTGGTTAGGCATACGTAACACATGTCCCAACCATCTCAACTGATGGAGTTTCACCACTTCATCTATTGATCTGCCATCCTTACCTAGTACTCGTTTCCTAACAGCAGCATTGCTCACTCGGCTGTCCCAGGATATACGAGCAATGCTTCTCAGACATCTATGATCGAATACTAGTAAACTACGAACATCTCTTAACGGCCATGTTTTGCATCCGTATAGTAGGACAGAGTGAACTGCTGCGCAGTACACCCGTCCTTTGGTTAGCGAACGGATATCACGCCTACTCCATAAGTGACGCATGTTGGCAAAGGCCAATCGAGGTTTCTGTATCCGCGCTGAGATTTCGTCAGTCACCAGGCTATCAGGGGAATGAGGTATGGGTTCCTTCCACCTTGTAATTTAGTTAAAACTGATGGTATGCATATATTCTGTTACTTATTTCGAGTAGACTAAATGTTCTAGACAGTCGTCTGGTTATCGTGGTGATACCATAATGTCCGATAAGCAATAAATCGTGGAGCCTGACTTTGAAGTTGGCTAGGAGATCAGACCATTTCCGTATGACTTTGACTATCTCCACCAGCACGCTGTAGTGTCGAATAAACCTGCATAGTGTCGTTCTGTCCAGATTGTCGAGGGTTTTCTCATTATCAATATAGTTGATGCAGAGTGGTGAGTTCCATCCATTTTATTGTTCCACAATGATCCATAATATTGCCATTTGGTCGATCTACAATCTATGCATACAAAGTCCACAAGTTGATCTCGAAGTTGGGCGTCTACTGAAACTTTTAGTCTGTTAAAGATTTTCCCTGCTACTGATTGAAGAGTGTTGCCTTTGTAGTTCGCACGCTTGCTAAGATCGCTTTTCTTTGTATTTTGTCCTACTTTCCAGTCTGTTAGTAATTGCTCTTTATCCCAAACCATTCTGAAGAAAATATTGAGTTTCATGGCATTTGCAGTTACATCTGGATTCAGTGCCTCAGGTGTTAGGTGCTTGATCACGCTGCTTCGCCGCTCTTGATTTGTCTGATGGCCATACTAATCTCTTCAACTGTTATTGGGCCAAATTTGATTGAGAGGTCCGTGGAAGCTGCTTCAATGTTGGGTCGGCTCAGTAGGGCAGGTCGATTCACAGTTGCTCAAAGTGCTCTGCACCACCTGTCACACAGCTCTTCATTTCTTTCTCCCATTTCATGTCGTCCGATGATGTCTTCATATCCGCTGTAGTGAATTCTAACGTTGCCACCCATCAGAATGATCATGTCATTTGATGGGCCGTTCTACATGATTGACTAAAGTCTCTCGTCCCCGTTATATTCGTAATACCCTCTTTCTTTGTTATGAAGGAAGCTTTTTTGATCCTGGGTCCATGTGATTTCCATTCTATCAGTGCCTTATCTGCTTGTTTACACACAACTCGTTGTGTGCTTGTGTGTGTTGGAGGTATTTTCTTCTTCATGTCCAGAGTAAAATAGCAGCTCTCTTATCGCATATCGGACCTATGAAGAGATATCATCAACTATTTAACTTTAATTTATTCTCTTAAGTGAAATAAACATGTTACATTTCTTCAAAGATTTTCATTCACATCACATGGTGTGTTATGACTGCACGTAAACACGTCAAGTTGATATACTTGAACTATTACGAGTTTACCTAGTCGGAAATCGAGAGCGAGGATCGAGGATCCGGTGACACGACATGCTACTCAAATCCGATTATTCCAACCCCCATATTGAGTGAAAATAAGAAGACTTGAATGTAGAGTAGAACCTGTATTCTACAAGCATCCAGAAAGTACGAAGTTCTAATCCAGAAGAGAATCAGGATCCCAGACTAGGGATCCGGGACTGGGCCCTGGTCCTGGTCGTGGTCATAAAACGTTACAGATAATGCGTATTTATACATTTTGGTCGAATAGCAAACAACATCGTAGTCTGTGACATTGACAGTTAAGATGACCAATAAGAAATAACATTGGAGCACGTGACATAGATATCTAGGACGACCATAAAATTGACCAATAGGAATGAACTAATAGGAATTGACCAACAATTCTCTTAGGATATTGGATGAATATCCTATGAACGATAACTGATTACAAACTTCATCCTTCTTTCTTTTTTATCATAGAACATCACCAACTGTTTTGCTCCGATCAATACTTACACTAATCCAACTCTAAATGTCAATCGTCCACGTGTATCTGCAGATTCATTGATGGATAGTATGAATATTATACAGAAACCAATAAATAATAACGAGTTTTCAAATCACATAGCCAGAATTTATATGGATAGGCCGATGGAAATTGTGAAACCATTGGAGATGCAACTACTAACGAATACCTTTTGATCGTTCATAGTTAATGATAATATTCATGTCGATGGTTAGCTTGATTATTTGTGGTTCATTTCATTATTTTACATATTTTGTACTCATTATTAATGGTAATTAATAAATCTTATTAATATCTTTTTTAATCTGTTCTCTGTCTGTCATAACTCACACTACTTACTATTCATCATTAGAATTAAAACAAACAAATTATTTCGAATGTATACATTCCTTTAATGATCAATGTTATTGAATGTAAAATTTTTGTTTATTCGAAGTAATTCATTTCAATTTTTTTAACTTCCGATAAGATAATGAGAAGATATAGTTTATATTTTGAAATAAAAAATACTTGGGTTGATATGTATTGGCACCACTGATTTCAGACAATTTGGTCAGGTACACACACACACACACAAGTAAGTACACTTGTCAAGCCATTTGATATGAACATTTAATCAAGGTCAATTCAATAGAAATTCAAATATACAGAAGACGATAATTGTGAATAGCGTAGAGAGAGAGAGAGATAAAACTAATTTAGTTTGTAAAGAAGGTTGAAGAGTGCTGTTTGTTGGCCTATGATCCACTAGGGGTAACAGTTGTAAGTATGTAAGTAAGAATAGATAATGTAAGAAAGGTGAGTAAAGCAAATAGAGTGAATAGAAATGAGTGTGAGAGTGAAATATTATTGAGGAGAAACAAATTCATAAAAGGAAAGTACAATCTGAAATAATTCTTACTATTAAAGTTGCTTAATATAGTTAATTCGTAGAGGCCAGGTTTCCCGTGTACAGAGCGAAATTGCTTTCACTAACACGTGTTAGACCAGACCTATTTCAGCCAAACTTGCATCATTAAGGCAGCAAACATGGCCAAGATTCACATAAACCGATCTGGGTTTCACTTTATATGAATTGATTGCCCCACTCATAAAACAACCACCATTTACTCGGCCACCCAGACACAAGAATTTTTTCTACTACTTCTATCTGCTCGATACCAATAGTAAGTGAGGCTTCAAAGTCCAGGCAGCTTTGTAAAAGTATTTTACACTTAGAAGGTGCAAAGTGCATTCCATACTTTGTGACGCTGATTGCCAACTGATGATATGAGGATTACATAGTTTGGGAATCTTCACACAATAAGGCATTATCATCCTCATATGTAAGGTCGGTAACTAGGTAACTGGTTTACACCAACATTGTCCGCATCCTTAGGAGCTGCTTCAGAAACAACATCGATGGCAAAGTTGGAGAGAAATGGTAAGATTTGTCAGCCCTACCTAACCTTACTGTGTGGATGATCATTGAAGAGCGACACTTGTATTCCATCATTGTACCTGAATTTGTCTATATAAGGCCTTTGCCGTGTTGATAATCGTTTCAGGCACACCCTTCTTCAAAAGACAATTTTAGAGGACAGTCCTGTTCAATAAATTGAAAGCAGCTCTGAAGTCGAGAAACAGAACAATTTTTGGCATGGTATAAGTATGGCGATGTTCACCATTTGGCGGAGGTTCAAGGTATGATAAAAGCTCCCTCGGCCATAACAAAAACCAGTTTGCATTTCGCGAGTACGTCTCTCCGGATTTGAGCACTTTACGAAGCATGATAGAAGGCAATTAATTTGGATGCAATCTGTAGTAGATTTATCCCTCTGATAGTTGTTACATAGATAACGAGAATCTTTTTAAAAGTGGGGATAACCACTGACTGATTCTACGATTAATTATCAAAACAACTTGGCCAGTTTCTCAGTAAGAAAGTCCCCTTTATCCATAAAAAAGCGGCTAGAGATATGTCATCTAGTCCTGGTGATTTGTAGAGCTTCAAGAGTTGGGATTCCGCATCGTTAGGTGGATCAGTCGTTACTGGTAGTGGAAGATAGGATAGTCTGGTCGAAGTTACTTGAGAAGCAGATGAGCTCGAAAAACTCTATCTATCTTCCCAGAAGTCGGCGGATGTTACTAAGTGGTGTTCTATTAGCCTCACTGTATTGTTTCACTCACACCATACTTCTTGCTGCCAGTGGCTCCAATGTGTCCAAAGAGAATCATTATGCACTACTTGAAAACGTAAGAGTCTTCTTTTATCGTTAAGCTTGTGGTTACTCAGAGTAGACTGAAGCATTTAGGCGAGTTGTGAGTAGCCTGTAGAAACACAGTGTTCAATAGCGGGATGTTTTGCCATGTAGTAAGTGATTTTATTAGCCTTTTTCATATCCCCATGTAACAGTAGACAGCGCTCACCTGCAGTTTCCAATGTGTCGGTAGCTAGGTCCGATCTTAGCCCGGTTTGATATATGGTTGCAACAGAAGCTAATACCACTTTACTGACATCGAGCCGTTTAGGACGATGAATTTGTTGGCCACGGAAACGTAAGATAATACTAGGACAAACAAGGGTACAATCAGAGTCTATATAAGTACTACAAAAGGAGAGGCACTCTTGTACACAAGCAAACAATCAGTAGTTGATCGCTATATGAACGATCTAAATACAGGCTTGATATTCAGAGAGAGAACACTTGGTAGCACATTGGCGGCGACAGTGTCGATAGTCAGTGCCAGTCAGAAACAGGCTGTAATCTGTACAAAATGCACTGGATGATCACATTTATCTAATGTACAACTACAACGTCCCTACTCTGCTTCTAGGTTTCTAACCTGTGCATTCAAGATTCGGTTTGGTTAAATTTGTGCTACTTCATCTCTAAAATACAGTGCAACGCTAAACGCTAGCAAGAAAAGACTCAGACGTCACGAGAACTCCGGACAAACACATGCGAAACCAGCTTTCATAGTGACAGATAGATATCCAATCTGCAGAACATCACAGAAGTCACAAATCAGGGTTCGAATAGACCACAGACAACAATGATCAGACTCTCCATAGACATAGCCAACCATATCGATATTCGGACCTGCATTAGGCTGAGAATGTTGAAGGTGGCCCGTTTGATTTGCCTAATTGATTTAAGCAAGTCCGATTAAGAACTCGTATTTGGTTGTAGTATTCAAATGTTGAACAGTTAGTGACTGGAGATCGTTTAGATAGGACAAGATTTCTACCGTAGGCGAGCTTCTCTATGAGTCTATGACTAAGAAATGCTCAACATAAGAATAAAAGATTAAAAAAGTGACACAATATATACTTGAAATAACAAATTTTATCAAATAATCGTAAATACGATTTGTGAAAATGAGAATGTTAAAGTAAGCATTAACTTTTCCATTTATTCTCATCAATAATTTTGAGTTTGGGCAGTGGTAATGTCCGGCTACGATATCTAGAGCATAAGGAATGAATTAGATTACGTTTATCAGTTGTTGGAACCCAACTGCGAATAACTATTATTTGATTTTTTCAGATAGATTTTCAATGTATATAGAACTTTTTATTAGTTCTTTGTTATGTGCATAAGCATCATATTTTAATCAACACATTGAAATCCAATAATATTTACTTGGTAATGCAACGCTTACTGAAACAGATTTCAGTAGTCAAGTAACTTCTACCTGAAAATTACAACCTATCACAGTCAGTCAGTCAGTTGCAACGTAGAACTTCGTACGTATGTACATCAGTTCATGTCTCCATACCACATCAGCACAGAGATATAATTGTCAATTCAAATCCAATAGTAGAAGAGGTAGTAAAGGTATTGGAAGTAATCGGAGAGGTTAGAATTAGAAGATATTATTCAAGAAGTATGATTCAATGAGATAAGTTTAGAAAGTAAAAACTAGAGATGTTGAAGAATCCAGAAGATTAGGATTTGAGAGAACACAAAGAATAAATGCACCGGCGCCATTGCGAACGATTTTGAGCCATGTCATTCAAGGTCTCTAACCATCGATTATTATCATCTCGCGGACCCCAACCAGGTAGTCGACAACTACCGACATGGCTCAGTCCACTAGTCAATGACTTCATGGATTTCTGCCATGTTTTGGTTTGGCCGCCCCTAACTTTCTTCCAACCTATTCCTACACTACAAAACAAAGCTCGACGAGGCAGTCGGTGGTTAGGCATACGCAACACATGTCCCAACCACCTCAACTGATGAAGTTTCATTACTTCATCTATTGATCTGCCATTCTTACCTAGTACCCGTTTCCTAATAACAGCGTTGCTCACTCGGTTGTCCCACGATATACGAGCAATGCTTCGAAGACATCTATGATCGAAAACCAATAACCGACGAGTATCTTCTACTCTCATTGGCCATGTTTCACAGCCATAAAGTAAGACGGAGCGAACCACTGCGCAGTACACTCGTCCTTTAATCAGCAAACGGATATCTCGCCTACGCCATAAGTGACGCAAGTTGGCAAAAGCCAATCGAGCCTTCTGTATCCGTGCCGAGATTTCGTCGGTCACCAGGCCATCAGCACTGATGAGACTCCCAAGATAAGTGAAGCGGTCTACACTTTCGACCACTTCACTCCCTATCACTAGTTCAGGTGCCGATGCAACCCAATCTTGAAGCAACATTTTGCATTTCGAGGTAGAAAACCGCATCCCGAACATGCTTGCATTGTTGCTTAGGGTAGTCAGAAGACTCTGCATTTTGTCAGCGTCTTCACCAAGTAGGACAATGTCATCGGTATATTCTAAGTCAATAAGCGAGCCACCTGGTAAAAGGTCTACCCCAGAAAATTCAGACGAGGATAAGGTTATTTCTAGGAGCATGTCTATGATAAAATTAAACAAGAATGGAGAAAGTGGACATCCCTGACGTACACCACTTGAAGTAGAGAATTCCGGTGACAGTTCGCCATAAGCTCTCACTCGACCAGTGGTGTTCGCGTAGAGAGCTTGTATAAGGTTAATGTACTTCTTTGGTACACCTTTCATGTACAGACACTGCCACAGAACCTCACGATCTACTGAGTCAAATGCCGCCTTAAGGTCCAGGAAAGCAACTATTGTAGGACGCCTAAATGTGTGTCTGTGTTCCAGGACCTGTCGTAGTGTGAAAATGTGGTCTATACATGCACGTCCAGGTCGAAAACCAGATTGGTTTTCTCTAGTCTGCTCTCCACAAGCTTTCGTTAAGCGTCGAAGTATTACTGAGGCTAATATTTTAGATGCCATATTAGTTAGACTTATTCCTCTGTGATTGTCACAAGAAGACTTTTGTCCTTTCTTATAGATTGGGACAATCAGTGATTGAGACCAGTCGGATGGGATCACGTCCAGTTCCCAGATTCTACCTAAGATCTCGGTCAACCTAGCTGCTAAACCTGGACCACCATCCTTAAATATCTCAGAGGTCAGTCTGTCAGGACCTGCATCTAGCCCTCGCTTCAGATTTCCTAACACTTTCTCAACGTCATTAAGACTAGGCGGACTTACGTCGATTCGCCATTCAGGATGACTGGAGATCGTGGGTAACCGAAGAGTGGCTCGAGGCTAGTTGAACTGATCCCTAAAGTGTTCTGCCCATCGATCCAGTCTCCTGGATTGAGAATAAATAATAGTCCCGTCATTTTCTGAGAAAGTCTCGCTTACACTAGGATTCCTACTACCAGTTTCCTTGATAAGTCCGAAAAGTTGTCTACTGTTGCCGATCGCCGCTGCCTTTTCCATCGCTTTTGCTTTCGCCACCCACCACTGTTCGCGATCGTTACGTAGGCTTTTTATAAGTCTGCGCCTAAGTTGACTTCGTTCTTCATCATGTTCACAGCCAGGTGGGATGAGTTTTCGGGCATCCATCAGATCGGTGGATGCTACTGAGATCCACGGCTTCATTCTAGCCTTATGGTCAACCTTACTAGCAGATATCACTGCTGTTTCCACAGCCTTTTTGATATCATTCCATCCTGCTTCCGGATGGGAATCGCTTAAATGGTCGCCTAACTGTCTTTCTAGTTGTTCCTGAAATATATTTTTCGCCTTATTATCATTAAGTAAAACCCTAAGAGGCTTTCTTACGGTGTCTTTCCTACGCCCAGTAAGCTTCAAACAAATACGCGCTCGCACTAGGGCATGATCTGAATCTAGACACGTGCTCCAGAACGAGCGACAGTCCTCTATCGAACCCCTCCATCGGTGGCTGATGGCGATGTGATCTAGTTGAGTCCAACGTTGAGACGACTTTGGAGGTCGCCAGGTCAACAGATGCTTTTCCTTATGCCTAAAGTTAGTGTTTGCTAAGAATAGGCGGTTGTCTGAGCATGCTTGCAACAGACGGTCACCATTGTCTGTTCTCTCAGTCGCTACACCATAACATCCACCTAGATGTCTTTCCTTTTCACCTAGTCTACCTACTCGAGCATTAAAGTCACCAGCCATTATTACTATATCAGAGCGCCTAGCTTTTTGGAGGAGGTCCGAAAGCTTTCTGTAAAACTCATCTTTAACCTCGTCTGAACTGCAGTCAGTGGGGGCATAGGCAGATATGACGAAGAGGCAACGGCGAGTGTCCCTATCCTTACGAGTCCTTACTGTCCCGTTTAGTCGGACAGCGCACAATCGACTATCTACTGGGATCCAGTCTAGGAGAGATAATTCTGCCCTAGGACTCAATGCTATGCCTACGCCAGCAAGACCCCTGGAAGCAGCATCAGGGCTGACGGATACACGAAGAGTGAATCGGGCTGCTTCTTCGTTTTGACAAGGTGGAATAAGGTTAATGACTTTACTAGGATCCTGTATGCGCGTTTCCGAGACGCAGCATACATCGATGGCACGAGTTTGTAAAGTCCTAGCTAATGATGCCTGTTGCCCTATTTGACACAATGTCCGTACATTAAAAGCTCCAACATGTAGTTTGGAACGGGGTTTCAAGAGACCAGGAAAGACGTTTCGTGATCTCGCCTCGTCTGCATTAGCGGCGCAGTGAGAAAAGGGAGTGTGAGTAGAGTTAGTCGTAGAGATAAGAGAGACATTAGGGGGTATAGGAAGGATTTGATTTTGACCAATTTGGTCTCGCGTGCTGTTACGGGTATGAGGGCGGTTGTCACTTCCCGGCTGCCCACACCGTGGAAGGTTGTTTCTTGAGGGACCTGAAAAGGAAGATAGATTAGTGTTGGTGCGTGACCGCAGAGCCCAAGGGACAACTGCTTGAGGCCGGTCACGCACGGCCTTTTTATGAGAGGTATTTAGACGATTAGCTCCATTCTTAAAGGCCCTTAGTGAGCACCCTTACCCAGGGAGACGGAAATCCGTGAGTTAGGGGAGATGTGACATTCTTAGGGCCGACTTATTCTAACCCTTCCTTCCTTGTGAGAAGGCAGCATCACTGCAGATGCTGGTTGTCCGAGGGAAACACCTTACTGCTGTCATACCCCTCTGCAGTCAGCAGTACGACTTCGCCCTCAGACCTTGGGTAGCTGCTTTTAGTCTCATCGTTCTCCAATCGACCTGCCTGGCATGGTAGAACCTTGAGGAACATATGTTCCAGCCAGTATAGCTCGGTTGGGTGATCACGATAGGCAAGCCCGACCACCACGTCAAGGTAGCAGCTACGGTCGGGACAACCTATCACAGAAACATATTGTAAATGGGACACAGTTTGGATACATTCCTAGAATTGATTATTGACAAATACAAACTTAATACGCACTTACATTTCACTCTTCATTATGATATTCATTGTGTTTAGTTAACTATCCACTCTCCACCAGGGTAAATTCAAGGTTAGAACAAATTGTTTCTACACACATAAAGGGAGTTTTAACTTAGGAATAACTAAGACCTCCATAAACGTCGAAATTCGTCCTTCAACATTTCTATACTATGTTTTAAAGACTTTCTTAATGTCGATCTTATGCCATGTCTCAATTATGTGTTTTGCGATCGATGAACATGGTTTTCTATTTCCAACGCTTATCAGCTCATCTGACGTTAACTGATTTTGAAGCCACTTAGGTACATGTTCCATAACCCTTGATTGGAAAATCCGATAACTCCTACCTATGTATGTGTGTCCACACAAACATGTAAATTGATAAATGCAGTGGGATGTGACGTAATCATTCGAGCAACGTTTAGATCTATGTGGAATCATGGGCATTAGACCATTTGTTTCACCTCTTATTGGTAAAGTGATATTAACCTTTTTCTTCTTAGAAGAATGAAAAAAGGCTTTTGTCTTAACTGATTTCTACACTTATTGATTAATTTTGGTGGATAGCCATTTGAAATCAATGCTTCAGTTAAGAATTTTGCATCGTCTTTAAATGTATCCGTGGTGCAAATTCTTTAAGCCCTATTGAAGAGGCATTTTACTAAAACTCGCTTGTGTTGAAGTGGATAGAAACTGCTGGAAATTAAATATTGTCCAGTCCGGGTTGGTTTTCTATAAACAGATCGCTTTATAATTCCACTCAACAGTATATCTAACATGGGCAATTGTTTATTATTTTCTGTTTCATGGGTTAAGACAAGGTCGTTCTAAAAACTATTGAAGTTATTCAGTAACTGAGAGACATTGAGTTCTGTGTCGCATATAACTAAAACCTCATCCATATATCGCCTATATAGAGTAAGCTTATTGATGGGCTCATTCCACACATTTTCAGAATATGCCATATGAACATCAGCTAAGAGAGTTCCCAAAGGACTAACGATGTCAACGCGATCAAGATAGCCTTCAAAACATTGTATGGAAATGTTGAAGGACGAATTTCAACGTTTATTGAGGCCTTAGTAATTCGTAAATTAAAATCCCCCTTATGTGTTATAACCGTGAATTTACCCTGGTAATCTTTAAGCCTAGGGTAATGTAACAACTTTCTACCCGTTCTTATTCTTTTCATATTAGATTAATCCTGTCATTCGCCTTCACCTTATGTCTATTTGAACTTTTATTTAATTGACCTTTTGTTAATCTTCACATAAAATGCCATGACACATTTTTCAGATCAGATTACGTCTTCTCACTGTTCTATCAAAATTTATAAAAGAGACTAATTGTTTTAAATTCTCAGAATTATTAAGGTTGTTTCTACTCAGAATTTTAATTACAATTTTTTTCATTCAAATCATGGATCGATCATAGTTAAACCATCATCAGAAATTTTAAAGCACTGGATAGACGTTTTTAATTAGTATGGAACTCGTTAGAAGTGTTCATCCACGACCCCGAACGCGGATCTGTATAAAATGGAAAGAAGTTCTTATCACGAGCGCATATACAAAGATTTAGCTAGTTGGTTTTCTATTGAGGGAAGTCGTTAACCCCATGCCCAACCCTCCTCCTTTATCCGAGCTGGGGACCTGCAATAGTCCGAGAAGGGCTTCAGTTGGAAGGAATGTACTGAGCTGAGAGTTGGATACAGATATGAAAAGAATGAACAACAATTGGATATAACTAGAGAGGAAGGCTCAAGACAAAGTAGCTTGAAGAATGCTGGTCGATTAACTAAGCTTCATTAGGAGTAATTGCCGTAAGTTAGTAAGTAAGTAAGTAGGCAAGTAGTTGCTTTGAATGCCTCCAACATATAAATCATTTATCAACTAGGTTTGTGACGGATAAATTCAATATTTTCAACTGAACTGTATTTATATCATATTTTGAAAAAAACTAAGAAAATATAACAAATATTTTCAATCAATTTCTCTGTCATCAACTAAGAATGTGGAGAGAAAAAGATATGAAAATAGCAGTTTCAACACCATTAGATTCCGGCCCAGTGGTTCAAAGGTTAGGCGTTCGTCTACAATATCAAAGGTCCCAGGGTTCGAATCCTGAGAGATACAGGAGCCGTGGACGCGCACTGCTGATGAATCCCATACCAGGACGAAACGGCTGTCCAATGGTTCAAAGTTTCTAATGGTGGTCTAACAATGATTGACTGGTGATTTCAGAAAATATATATAGAAATGGTATAATCGTATTTCATGTTTACTACATCGAGTTAAGTTATTAAGTTCGGAAGAATTAAAATCTTTGTTGACAACAATGACCTATCATCCATGTTAAACTATCTTTGACAGTCAGACTGACGTTGTTGTGTTGGAATAATTGAACAGCATCTTCATAAAAATCACTTACTGAATTCAAAGTGAAGAGATAAAAACTACAAAACAAATCATTTCTCAATAATAAAAAATCACTATAAATTAAGAGTTAATATACCCTATATATTCATATATATTTCTGACAAAGTTCTCACAACAGTCTATTTAACATAATCTAGATTATTGGCTTTGAAGTTAAGCATAATTTCATAAATACAGGGTTGTGGAAATTCTTTAGCTTCATTGAAACCACTGACTGATGAATGTTAGACCACTGTTATAGACCAGGAAGCACTGTGTATCGGTTACGTCTTAAACTGGGACTGAAAGGCAATGTGCATCCGCGACACTGTTCACGGGAAACGAACTCATGACCTACGATCGTAGATGTGCAATGACGATGAGTCTCATAGGAGGACAACACAGTAGCTCAGCGATTGCTGGTCCCTAGTGGCGGTCCAACATTGTGCCACTGTTAATTTCAATGTAAGTATTGATTATTATTAATAGTAACATTATTGTTATGATTATTAAATTTTACATGAAAAAGTCTAATTTTAATTTAGATAAATTAAACGTATAATTTTTTATGATTTATATATGTTTTGTAAATGTGTTTATCAAAGGATGTCTAAACAAAATACTTCAGATTCACCGGCTAGACAATATCAGTAACAACTCCTACTGCAGGAGAGAACAAACCAGATTCCAGTGGAACAGGTAGTCAGGAAGAAGCTCTGAAAGTGGATAGAACACACATTACGGAAAGCATCCAATCGTGTTACAGTACAAGCCCTCACTTGGAATCCTCAAGAGCAAAGAAAAAGACGAAGACCGAAGAATACATTACGCCGAGAAATGGAGACATACAGGATAAGTATTTACAACTTACTTACTTACTTACGCCTGTTACCCCCAATCGAGCATAGGCCGCCCACCAGTTTTCGCCAACCAACCCCCGTCCTGGGCTTCCCTCTCCAGTTCTGTCCAATGATTGTTCATTCCTCTCATATCTTTCTCTATTTCTCGGCGTAATGTGTTCCTTGGCCTTCCTCTTTTCCTTTTGCCTTAAGGGTTCCATGTGAGGGCTTGTCTCGTGACGCAGTTAGGTGCTTTCCGCAATGTGTATCCTATCCACTTCCATTTCTTCTTCCTGATTTCCTCCTCCACTGGAATCTGGTTTGTTTTCTCCCACAGTACGTTGTTGCTGATCGTGTCTGGTCAACGAATTCGAAGTATTTTGCGTAGTCCTCTGTTAATAAACACTTGTATCTTCTGGATGATGCCTTTCGTAGTTCTCCATGTTTCCGCTCCATACAGTAGAACTGTCTTCACATTTGTATTGATTTCGGTGTTGATTGATATGTGTTTGGAGTTCCAGATATTTTTCAACTGTAGAAATGCAGCCCTTGCTTTGCCAATCCGCGCCCTCACATGTGCATTGGATCCACCTTTCTCGTCGATGATGCTGTCCAGATATGTAAAGGTGTTAATGTCCTCCAAGGCATCTCCATCAAGAGTGATTTGATTGGTGCATGTTGTGTTGCATCGGAGAATTTTGCTTTTTCCTTTATGTATGTTGAGACCTACTGCTACAGAATGTCCATCAATTGGATAGAAGTAGAAAGAAAGCTCAACGACAGAGCACATTGGAGAATACTGATCGGTGGCCTATACTTTATAGGAGGAAACCGAAGTAACTACGAAGTAAATATGTAAGAATGTTTAATTTATTATGTTGAAGTACTTTTCTATGATTTCTAAATATTGCAACCAACGGAATGTGTGAATGAACTCAAATACACATGACATTGAGTAGAATATGTTGTAAAACATTTTTAAATATGTGAATAGTATTGATATCATATTGACTATGAAGATTGCATTGGTAGTATTCAATATCAGTTTCTACAAAAAACTATAGGAATAAGCTTAAATTAAAAAGTCATAGTGATTGATTGTCATAATTGTATTCTGTGAAATGAAATTTTTTTGCTTAAAAATATGTTAACTTTCATTGGTTCATCATAATAAAACCCTGAAAACTATCATTATCAATATTCAATAAGTGTATTTATTATTATGCATTCTGTTAACCATTGAACATAACAAACAGAGTATGTGTGAACATTTTGTTTTATCATGGTTTTAATGTGTATTTAGATGAAAATGAATCTTTGTTTTACACATTGTACAGATTAGTTAACATGTTGACCAATTTCAATTCTGTTGTTTTATTGAAATGGTACATTATTACAATAACAATTGTTCAATTGTTCAATTTTCAATTAACACATCAAGCGATTTATCAAATTCAAACTAGTGAAGAAGAAGAAGTAGGAAACAGTAATTTCCCAATCGAATTATCAAAAGATGTAAGATCTAGAATTCATTTTATTCTAATTATGCGTGCAATTAGATTTATGTTTATCAATATTCAGAATCGATCAAATATGATGAAGTGTCTCCGGTGACATTTGACAAAGCGGCCACAGTGACCCTCGGTGAATATCAAACTTTAGTAAGAAAACAACAATCACGATGAATGATTTTTTTTATTCTTCAGATTGTGAAACCTATTTTTAAAATATGGTATGCAGGATTAGATATGGATTATGTTGAAATATTTCCTGGTGGTAAGTGAGTAAATTGAATTTTGAAAATTCCGCAATTTTTCAAACAGTTTATTCAAATAAAGATGACATAATGGATTGTTTTGTTAAATGTTTCATGTGTTTATATGATAGCATTTACTCAATTCTACTTACATAAAACACAGTATATACATCCAGTTATATTCGAAGGAAGTGAGATGTTTGATTGGTATTTTTCCTGTTAGTTAACTGGATCATGAAGATGTCAACATGTCGAGGGAAGCGCGGATGCAGCTGGACCACGTGGCTGTTCCACTGCACACGTTATAACCAAGGTAGGATACGAAGACCAGTGTAGCAACGTCCTCTACAGCAATAGGTTCCATCATACACAAGGCGAATAGTAAGATCGTTCAAAACAATATAACATGCACCGATCAAATCATAAATGGTGTAGAAGCTTTCGAAATTCGGAAACCTTTACATTCCTGGTTGGCAGCATTGATGAGCAAGGTGGATCTGATACAGATGTGAAGACAAATACTGGCAACGCAAGTGCACCATTTCTGCAATTGTAGAACAAATGGAAATCAAAACAATTGTCAACCAATATCAAAGTTAGTATTTTCAATAAAAATGTCAAAATAGTTCTACTGTATGGTGTGGAAATTCCAACAACCTTTTAAGTCATCATGCACAAACTAAATGTGTTTAATAACAGTTTTCAATGTAAGTTACTCTATATCCATCGGTCAGACAGTGAACTGTATTATAAGTTAAACATAAGTTGGAATCTTCAGAACGAAAGAAAAATGTGGAAGTTCAAAGAATAATACATTAGGCAGAGAAATGGAGACAGACATGTGAAGAATGAACAGTGATTGGATAGAAGTGGAAAGGAAGGTTGAGACCAGATTAGGCTAGAGAAGACTTGCCAGAATCCTAAGCAATCAAAAGTACAGAGAGTCTGAATATGGAGTAATATGTTTATATCTGGGACGATAAATCCATGATTTCCTATAGTTTAAATGATGAACTGTTATTAGTTGAGTGATTATGTTCAAATGTGAAGGAATTTAATAGCCGCCTTGTTTTAGTATTAAAGTCAGCCATACTTATTGACAATTCTACATCCATAATTCGAACCAAACATCCTTAATCTCGTAGAAAATCTTCACTTCGAAACTATTGAGTCAGTAATGATTGATGTATATGTCTAACTTCAAATAGATCAGAATATTGGACGATTATCTCTTACTTCCTGCTCTCACATCTGACCCAAGTCAACTCCATTATTCACAGTTTCCTACTGGAACTTCAACAGTTATATATTCCAGTTATTCGCTAGTGAGCAGTACAATGCTTATTAGTACGAAGGAGTTTATTTCGAGATTTTCTCTAGATTGAATCATGAATCTTTAATTGATGCTTCATGTCAAAAGAGAAAACATTTTCATTTATCTGTCTCACTACACTGTTCGAATCCTTTCTTCGAATTATTTTTTAATTGTTGTATAAATACATGCATGTTTCCTTTCAAACACTTCACATTGACCGAATTCCTTTGATGGCAAGGAATAAACGCCATTTTCCCTTGTCATTTTGACTTCTTCCACAGGAATCAATCAGA